>VZTL01013323.1:0-11738 GCA_013400535.1 Scopus umbretta
GTGATTTGAAGTAACGGTATCAATGGAAAATATACACATTTTCAAGAGGGTACACTGCAATAATTCTGAGCTATTGCTAACCATAATCCCCAAAACATGCTAGTAGGATTTGGCTATCACTAGAATAAATAGCAGTACTTTACTAAAATATAACTTGGTTACTCATCAGTATTTTAGGCATGTAATCAAACATTTTTCACTTACCAGTGCTGGATTTTTTCTTGACAGCTAGTGACCACCTGTCATTAAAACAGATAACTACTCATGAAAAAACAAGGCTAAGCACACAGCTGCAATGTCAATGCATCAGAAACTAGAACAGTAGCTTTACAGATTTGGTGGTGTCTCTATATACATTTTTATTTGTCAGTGCAAAGGCATGTGAATGGTAGTCCTTAAGCAGCACACTTTATCACACGCTAATGCAGACTGATAACCACAGAAAAAATTACAGCTTTTCAATTCATATTTTCGTACAATACCTGCTCCATAACTACTAGGTGACACATGATATAAGATAAGTAGTAGTTTGTGCAATCTGGAGATCTGTTTTCAGTGTTACACGTTTGCAGAATAAGAAAACAACATAAATTATAACAAGACATCAATGTAACTTCCATACTCATTAAAAAACAAAAACAAATGAACCCCACAGCACCAAAAACATTTTTTTTATGAATACATCAACAAATGTTTCCACTGGCCATATTAATCTAAACGGACACAAGTTAATTTTGTGGTGTTTAAATACAAGGATATTTGACACCATTATGGGCTGCTGGCTTCCCTTCTGCTCTTTCTGTGTGTCAAAAAAAAAAGAAGTTTTAATCTGAATATTTCATTTACTTCTTTATGCCACAGGCTTTCCCAGGAGATCCAGAAGAATTTACAAAATAAAGCACACCATTGAAAGGAAATACTTTCTTTTTTAACTGTATTTTTTTAGACTATGTAGATATAGCAAACAGACAAGATGCTGAAACCTGTGACCTTCTCTGCCATAATTACATGGAGATTTTGTCTTTCAAAACATATTTTGATCTCTGAATAATGGTTACCAAAAAAATAACGCAAACAATTTCATTCAATTATATGAAATGCAATGAAGCCATGAAGCAATTAAATATGTCTAGACATCTTCTCAATATAAGCATTTTCTAGATTTTTTTTTTTTTACAAATTTCATTTTTCCTATAGCCAAAATAATGCTAACATTTGAAAGCAATTAATGAGAAATTTACAGAGAAAACAATAACATATATTCAAGTACCACTGAAATCACTGGAGCAGGTAATTTTTTTTTTTCCCCCCAAACAGAATGAAAGACAGGGTTTTTTAGTTAGCATATGTGCAGCTATTGCAGAACAGATATCAGACCCTACACTTTCTACCCATATAAGAGTAAAAAAAATGGGACTAATTTGTGAGCTAATAATTCTTTAAACAGAGTAAAGTACTTAAATGAAAAGGATCAGCTCTACATTTGTGGTTATGCTATTTCATAATCCATCAGGAAATTCAGCCAGGTAACTCGTCCCACATAAGCCAAGTTTAAATTTATCATTTGCTTTAAACTCCTATAAATCAAATGCCTAGCAAATGTTTTCCTTCACGTGCAAGCTGACTATTTTTAAGGTTAAGAATAAATATGCAGACTTCTGTAGGACATCAACTCAGAACTCTAATTCATACTATTAAGCCCATTTTAAGAGTAAAGTTTCCGTAAAAGGTTTAAATCATACAGCAGAGCAACGTTTGGTAACAATGCTAACACACAATGGAAACCACCACTAACAAGTAGAAGAGTCAGAGCCTATTCTATCAACATCCTTCATTCTTTCAGATTTGGCAGCGATTGTGAAGTACACAACATAATTAAGCATAGAAAAATGTTTATGAAATCCTTTAAGAAAGTTCCAGTTTAATTGCCCCATTACAGATGAAGATGGAAAAGGCAGGAAGCTTTCCATTCCCAATACATGACTTTCCATGCATGAAGTGAGCTAAAAGCACAAAAAGAAAAGCCCTGCAAACCATAAGAGCAGCATGTTCATTAACCTCTACATGATAATCCTTTCCTAGCTGCATATTAACTAGTTACATATTCATAATCATTTACATTATTTAGAGGACCTTCTATGAAAATTTCCAGGCTATATCCATTAGCTACAATGTTAAAGGTTACAGAAGATAGTCTACTTAATGTTTCCAGGAAGCTTCTTTAATTAGTAAATATGTAAATTGGGCACATATGCTTTTTATGTTTTTAAAAAATAGTCCATCAGTAAAACAGCATAGGGGCATATGCCGTTTCCATCGCCCTTTATCCCCTCAAAAAAAAATAAAAAAATCAATAACACCAATCAATTTTAATTTAATTCTTCTTCTTTGATATAATCTCTCTTGAAGGGATACTAAAGGGTGGAACCAACAACAAACCTTTTTATTCAGTGGCCAGCATAAAATGAGACCTTTTACAGAAGTGCTAAAATATACCACCTTAAAAATGTTTCAGGCTGCACTTCTGGAGCTCAACTCTATTAAAAAAATAGAGAGAGAATAAATATTGAAAAACAGATGGAGATCAATTATGCATATGTCCTTTATTAGGTCAGTCACACTGTTTGGATAACAACTGGTTTTATCACAGCAAAGAAACAAATAGATAAATATATAAACAAATCTTTGATTCTTTGCCTTTAATCAAACACAGGAAAATCATTAGCCTATCTTCCACGCATAATTTATATCTAGAGTTACAATTAAAGAATGAAAATTCCTTTCAGGGTAAATAAAATAAATGACCTGTTTGTTTGTTCATTTGAGTTCAATTTGTCTGGACACCTAGTGCCACCAACTATGCATTACTTTTAAGACATCATAGTGGAACTGGTATCAATAAACTCTGAATTCTTCCCTTTTAGGCATAAAAATGTATGAGTTTGTGAATGCATGCAGTTATCAATGGCTTATCTGCATACTGAAATATTTATTAAACTACTCTTGCAGCAAACTTAACATTACCTAATCATGGGCCTGGTTATTAAAACAGGATCCACTGTTGGAAAATACATTCCATGGTCTTAAAAGAAAACAAATGGGCAAATGTCTTTTTTCCTTCCTCTCCTCCAACGGCAACTTGTTAAAATTTAGTGCTTCTCAGGCCCTTGACTGGACAGAGCCATACCTGGGAGCTCCAGGACAGGCCACCCGGGACAGCCCCAGGAAAGCAGACCTCTGTGCACCTGTAACCTGAAGTGTAACTCCTTCTGGATTAAAAACCACACCATTAAAGCAGGAAACGACACATTGGTTCTGCTCTCATTTCTACTAGATTTAGCTATTTAAAAGGAAGAGTATGTCGCTGCTTTTAGGCAATGTCTTGTTTCTAGATTTCACAAGCAGACTCACAGCAGAGCTGAAGGATCAGCTTTAGACCTGTAATCGCTTCCCAAGTGTCTCCCAGTCATGCCGATCTGAGCACCGGGCAGCTTGCGAGCTAGTGACTCCAAATCACCCCCAAACACCTCAGAGCCATACAGCCAAAGACTTCGTTAGCTGCCTGAAGGCAGAAAATTCCTTTTACCTTCAATATTTTCTCCCTTTCTGGTCTATCTATTTATATTCTACCTTCTCCAGGATATTCCATCTGAAGAGCTCAAAAACTTTTCCATGAATTAAAGTGTAAAGCACTTTGGAAAAGCACCGTGCTGATTTTACAGAACAAGTAACTCAACCACTAACGCTCGTCAGGAACAGGGCTATAAACAGAAGCCAGATCTCCTAACTCAGCAGCCAGGCACTACAATCACTTGCCATGTTTCCCTGGGAATGAGGATGAGTGAGAAGTATGCTGTAGCACAAAGCCATACATGTCCATGGGTCTCTAACCTGTTCCCCATTACCCCACCTTTCCCCAGCAGGTCCTCACCCTCACGTGCAAGGGCACCTCTTTTCTTCCACCTCATTCTTCCTTACCTGTTGCTTCTGCACAGCCTCCCATTACTAGCAGTGTAACTAGTTCTCCGTGGTGCTTTTGATTATCAAGGTGGCTCACAGACAGTTCTGCTCTCCTCTCCAGTCCAAGACTATTTTGTTTTATCTAGTTAGTTATCCAAGGTGCATGCATGCGAATGTCTGTCTCTACTAAGCAGCTAGGCACTGCCTACAAAGGTGATGGTTTTAGGACACTGAGGGTAATTCTTCTCTCTCTCATCTGTTCTGAACAGCAGTGTGAGGCAAGCTGCCAAGTCAGAATTTTATTTATTGTCTCAGCTCGTGAAAAATTGTAAGCAACAGAGCTGGTACTGGTGTCATCTGTAGACAGTTTCGGGTACCAACACTAAACTTGTATCCGAGTCACACAGTTATGTTCAAGTCTAAAGAACCAGAAGCTGGTCTTTTTAAGATGAAAATTAATTTCAATGAAAATGATAAAAATTCCTAAATGAATGAGAGGCTATTTCCACACTTGGGAGCATGAAGGTACCCATGGCACAAAAGCAAAGTTTCTGTTCAAACAAATTGCAAGTTAGGCATCTAAGAGGCCAAGCAAATCTGTGCTGTTTCTACATGCATACTTGTGCATTTTGCTTCAAAACTGTGGCTCACAATCTGGCTGGTCTTCTGAAATTAGAAGCTAGGGACACAGATCTAATCCCAGCTCTGAGTCTATTTCTTCTGTATGGCCTTGAGCAAATCACAACCTCTCAGTCTACATTTCTTCATCTGCAAAATGGGGATAATAGTATTAACCTACCCACCTCAGAGTGTTTAATGATGATTAATTAATGTGAGAAAAGCACTCTAAAGATGTAAGAGCACTATATAAGTGATAAAGCATTATTTACCACTTGAAAAGTAATCTGAATAAAATCAGATATGCAAGTAATTTGTTTACATGTAGCAATAATATAATTTGTGACTATTTAATCTTGAATTAGTCTCACTTTAAACATCCCTTTCAATCACATTTCCAGTTACTTAGGGAAAATGACAGAATGGAATACTTTTTGTGGAAGCAGAGCAAGTAATGAGGTGGTAATTAAAGTAAGGGTCTAATAAAGTCTAAAACCAATGATTTGCCTTCAGGAGACTGTCCCTGCCATTTGGGACTGTATAAAGATCTCAGTCTCGACTTTGGTTGGTTCTGTTCAGAACCTTCCACGAACTACAGTGGAAGTGTATGCTGGTTTTCTGAAATGCAGATTCATGTTTGCAAGGCTCATGATAAATCCAAGACAATTTCCACTACTGACCTAATTCAGATGACTCCAACTCTGCAGTTTTAACTGCTTAACCTCGTACATTCAAGTGATTTACTGCAGTAGATACATGCACATGAGCTGCCTCCATCTGTAAATGTTTGCAGTATCAAGACCCACTCTGCCAAGCAACTCATGCATAAGATTCCTCTGTCGCGCCCCCAAACCCTAAAAGTTTACTGATAAAACAACTAGTTCACAATACAACTCTACATTACTGAAGAACACTAATGGGTGGTCAAATATTTAATCATCTCTTGGTAACAAGGATGTAACAAGCCACACGCAAAATAAACATTTAAAATGAATTTTCATTTTTTCCTCTAGGAAACTACACAGTACTTGCCTAAAACACAGCAATCACTGATGGAGAAAGACGGAATTAACATTTGCACAATTGTTTTTCCTAAAGCCCCATTTTCAATCAAAAAACGAAATAAAACTATTAAAAGTTCTTCAGTCTGTTGGCACACTGTATGATCTAATGGAAAAGGAAGAAAGCATTTCTGAGCTCTCATATTCATTTATTAAATCATATTACTCAAAACCACTACATTTCAACAAATTATTAACATAAATCCCCCTTTGGGTGGAAACTTTTGCCTTTTGAAGAAATGTATTTGGGAAGAATACTGAAGGAGAAGAGAAACTGAAAGAAATCTGAATCATGGCAAACATTTCTTTCTAAAGGAAAAAATCTTATTTAAAAATATAACCACAATTTTTACCTTTCTCTACAAGAAAACAAGTGAAGATCTACTATTTTTATATTAATTGTGCACACACAACTAGGTCTCAGTTTTGCAGAAAGAGTACATAACTATTATTTATCGATAAATAATAACTGAGTTCTGACCAAAATTATTTTGAGGAGCTTAAAAATTCTACTTGAAACACCTGAGAATTATAAAGCAGACAGAAAATGCCTCATCTCTTCTTTGCCAGCTGGGAAATTCTGCCCTCTCAAGACTATTTTATGTTGTGACCGCTGCTGTGGTTATAGGTCACGTAGGCAAATAACTTACCGTTACCTTGCAGTAACTGCACACGCACACGTTAAGCGTGGCAGCCAGGCAGGCAGCGTCAGCTCACATTGAGCCATCACCCTTCTTCCTTGCTTCTAACCATGAGTTCCCAACACCTTCATGCTGTTTTGCTGTTTGTCAGTCCCCGTTGGGAGTCCTTTCAACTCATAAACCCAGCAAAAAATCCCAAAGGCAGCAGGATGTTTTCCACTAAGTGAGTGAGTTTAATTAGCTCTGAACCAACTGAACTGGGGCAAGCGAGGAACAAACTGGAGTAAGGTTTTGTCTTTCCTTGGTAGCAAGTCTGTATCCATGTCATGTAACTTCACCTTGAGACAGAGCTAAGGCACTTGTAACTTAATATTTTAGCTTACTTCAAGTGAGCATATTCATGTGGCTGTACCATATCCAGGCTAGCTCACGTACCAAGACAGCAGCAGGCAACAGAAGCACAGAACTCCCATGATCTAACTTACCAAACATCTCAAGCAGGTTTTACAAGCTTTGACGTTGTTTATGGTACAATGATTATGCTGCTAGCAATACCCAAGTTAACTGGCTTAAAATTGACATGGTCACCTGTGAGGTACCTGCCTCACAGACATACCTTCAGGCTGTCGTTCAATACTCAGCCACAGTCCTGAGTAAATCAGCCATCAATGCCTCCCTGTCTCCAGCTACTTAGTTCCACCATCCTACCCTTCCAACCCCGACACAATCTGCTGGCAGATGTTTGTGATGCTGCACGATCAACCAGACTGGGGAACCACACTGGCTGAAAAATAATCCAGGAACAAAAAAGCAGCAAAAAGTCAATCACAAAGTTTGGTTTTAAGGTAGATCCCAACCCAGGTCACTGAGCAGTGTCAAAAATGTGCCACCCTAAAATTGTTCAAAGGCAGAAGCAAGCAGTCACAGCAAAACCCAAGGTTAAAAAGTTGTTCACCAAATTAAAGTCATCTCCTTCCTGGATAACTCCCATGATCATTCATGAAATTTCTGAACAAGTGGCTGAGACCACTGCACACAACTGCTCTAACCCAGTATGAGCACAGCCCCAGCTCAAAGGGCCAGCCCAGTATCACCCATCGCTGGCTCTGCACTTCCCCTGCCACACCTGTGCTGGCATTTGACACGACCATTTTGGCACACGTTACTGGATTCCTCTTACCCCACACCAAGTCTGATCACAAGTGCTGGCACAAAAGTGGTGGAGGGATTCACCCTTTCTATGGCAGTCAACTCATCAGTCAGCTGACACTAACGGTGAAACTGCAGCCTGCGCTAACAGACAAGAGGGACCACCAAACCAGCAACTGCACAGTGGAGCCCAGCGTCCTAATGCCCCACTACAAAAAAATGAAGTCTCAGTGCAGCTGCTGCTCTGAGGGCCTCAAGATGGCAAGCTCTGAGCTAGGATTTCCATCTGCAGGACCGGAACTTCACATTAAAACAAAATACAAGCTCACGGTCTCCGAGGAGGAAAAAAATACGCGAGGCAAGGGGTACCTTAGTCAACCTGAAAAGACAGGTTATGAGCATAACTTTTGGAATGGAGACCTGCAAAGATGGTAGAGACGATTGCCAAACAGTGCTCTGGTCACTGCATCTACTCGCGGAATCTATAGAAGTCTATAGGAGCAGCACAATGCAGTAACATTTAAATTTTGTGGATATGATCTCATCTATGCGTTTTAGCTACCGATGAGGCAGGACATATACAGACTTGCCCACTCCAGAATAAAGGCAACATTCTTTAAACTCTTGTGAATAGTTTGACTTTAATCACCATTAAAAAAAACATTAATTTATTTCACAATTCTTTACACTATATAAACTAGTGGGAATTTAATTCATACTAGTAAGAACATAGACAAATATTGACTGCAAAAAGCAAAAGTAATGATCAGTTAACACTGGAGGAACAGTAAGTATTACACTGAAAGTTTCCAGATAATGACTGAATTAGCCTTTTTACTTGAAAGCAGCACATGAGAAAACATTATTGGAACCCACTATTACAAAAAAGCACTGGACAGGGTGGAGTGGATGTCATCACAGGTTTCTGAAGAGGTCATTGTCCAGGTACCTTTTAAAAAGGAATATAGCAAATGAAGCTTCAGACAGGTCCTTTATAAAAGGAGCATGCCAAACCAAGCTTCAGGGACTAGGTTAACTTTTCTCGAGCAGTTACTGTGCGAAATGAAGTCCTACTGGACTGGTGTCTCCTACCCACGCTTTCTCTAGATTCTGCTAACTTGGATGCAGGCTGGAAAAAGTGCAACACCCTGGGAGACACTGCTCTGGAAATTCACCACACTGAATCTCATCTGCTGAGTCCGCAGTTCCAGATTTCCAGTGGCTCCTGCAGCAGCATGAAGTGCACAAGACCCTACTCAGTCTTGCTGCTCTTTTTCAGGCTGCAGGAACAGCTTTAAAACTGCCAAGCTGCTGATATCATAGCACAGGTATTACTTGAAAAAGACTTAAGACAGAAGCAGACAGCCCCAGAAGTAATTCACATAGGAAGAAGGGAAAACAACTTAAAAGAGTATAAGTTTATGATTCTGTGATTTATTTCCCCATAACCCACCCATGAGTTGCTTAACTGTAAAAAAACTGCAAGTACCCAGGATCTTGAAAACAATTTGAAAATTACAGATCAAACAACTCCACTATTTAAATTCATAAAAATTAATAATATGTCATAATACACAGTGGCCAATGGGTTACGGTAGTAGCTACACTAAATCTAATTGTGCTTTGTTGGCATGATGAGTGACAGGAGAGTCACTTCCTTGTCCTAATTTTCCTAAAAGGAAAATTAAAAAATGCGTTTGTCAGTGCAATACCAAAAAAAAAATAAATCATATTGCCAGCTAACACTGGAATCCTTTAGATTCTCCATGCCTGTGTTTGCACTCTACAAATGTCTCTTGGGTCTAATGGGTTTTGTAATGTCTCCCATTACGCATATCTTCACCGCATTGCTCAGAAACTATAGAACGTATCAGCCCACTGTAAATTCACTGTCTACACAAGTCTTACCAAATCATACAGATCCGATTTGTCAACTTCCTATCAGTTAGTAATCCCAACCCATTTGATTGTAGGAATAAATGTATCTCAAATATTATGTTTAAACGCAGGCTCTATAGCATGAGAATCCACCTATTTAAATATTAATTTTATAATTCCTGTACTAACTTGCAACAGATTTAACGCAGTATTTTTAGCGAACATATATTGCTTCTGCAAGTAATCCATGATACATACATTATATTCTTCTTACAGAAATATTCAAAACTTTACGCAGGCACTGTGGTTCCAATGATGGTCTTTATCATGAAAATTACTAGATATTCTTCTATAATTTATCCCCAAGATACACATTCTAAGTCATGTTTTTATACAAAGTGCCTTTAGTGGGAGTACTGAAAATTGCTTTTAACAGTTTGGTCTTGCTATCACTACAAATTAACAAGATGAAACCTGTCCAACAGGCAAGCAGTCCTAAACAAGAATTAAAATTACTTTTCACCAGGGGTCCTGAACCTGGAAGTTGCGGCCTCAATCAGATTAAAAATAGAAAGTCATGAACATCCTGTTCTTTTAATATTTTTAAACAGGAAGGAAGCCTCAGTTCACGTGTTCTCCAGAGCAGCTCTTTAGCACTTAAAAGCTCAAACGTGTAGTTGAACCAGGGTTGTACAATGGCCTGGATGTTGAAATAATCAACCGTGATTCAAACATTATCTTTAATTCTGCAGATAGGTAACGCTGTATTTCACTATTACACTAAAGGTTGCCTTCAGACTAATGGGAATAAATAGGTTTCTTTATACTTAATCAAGCATCACTGGGACAGCACAACAGCACAGTAATTAAAAGAAATATATGTGCCTGCTTAAATGCCAGTATATGTATACATAGTTCTGGCTAAATAACTTCACTATTTGTTATGATGCTCGTACTATGATTACCAGTTTACCAAAGTACCGGGTAACTAATTCTCCCTCATCTTCGTGCCAGCCAAAACATGAGCTTTCAACTTCAGTAATTTTGTGAGAAAAATATGAATCTCTGAAAAGAGGCAGCTGAAATGAAAAGACCTCCTTCATCTTAAAATACAATATTTTCGTAACTGAAAACACTGTTGTAATCCAATTATATATATTCATTGCATAGAGGGAAAGTCTACTATATCTTCATCATGACACTCCATTGTAACCAAGATATGTAGTTCTTTAGTATAATTTCATATTGAAGCTGAAGTGTTCAATTTTTTTTAGCCAATTTGCAGAAATTATGTAAAGTTTCCCTATGATAAAATATAATTTTGGTACATCAGCCTAACAGAGGCTTAATTAATGGTCTCCCGGGTCTCTTTTCCACTGGAGCAGATCTGTTAAGAAGAGTCTTAAACTTGCTTACAGAGGGGTCTTTCCATGAACTGGGAATAATTCTACGTAGTTACCACAGACATCCGCTTACACAGCAGATGGGTTACTATCACCAATTATCAGTATAATGGGTTACTCCCCGTGCAGAATGGATGACGCAGAGTATTCCAGCAGATCCTCTTACTGTTTATCCACATTAATGGTCAGTTGGTTATGCAGATCTTTTAGTAACTATCTACTGTGCCATGCAAAAGTAGACACGTTTTTGCAGGCACTATTCCAAACAAGGCACATTTTTTTGGACCACATACATGTTATTCACTTTTCTTATTCTTATCTAAACCAGTGTGTGACAAAGCAATACAGACTGTATTGCACAGTCCTCCATTATAATTGAGGAGCTCTAATGTGCATCTTAGAAGCAGCTTTAAAAAATTTTAACCATGTGAGAAAAAGGAGCAGAAAATTTGAAAGGCCTACAGACCGTGGGCAAACGTGCTTGCACCAATAAGTAGTACACTGAACACGACCACGGGTTCCACAGCGGGTCCTGCACCCAGAGCTCACCGCAAGGCTGGCACCTAGGAGCCCAAAATGGCGCTCGTTAAATTAGCAGGGCCCACTCGCCTTCAGTCGTGAGCGTAACCTGCAGGAAAAGGTATCCTGAATTTTGTACTACGGCCACATGTGCAATCAGCCTCTGAATTCTCAGGCATCACTTTCGCAGAGGAGCGTGGCTCTTTCAAACGTAACCAGTGGGGGTTTTTAAGGCAAGTCACGAACGGCTCATTTTTGATACAGCCGCTCTTCAGGCTGGCCCACGAGACGACACCCGCCGGGCCTTGCACGGGGCCTACCTGCAGGACCATGCTTCAAACAGCCGAGCCACCGGCCCCGCGCCTGGCAAAGCCACGGAGAAGCGGCAAGAGGGTGAAAACCACGCGTGTCAGAGCGCGGCGCACGGACGCTTTCCGCCTCCCGAGCCGGAGCGCTCTCCGAGGCGCGTGAGGGCAGGCCCGCCGCCGCCCCAGCGCCCAGCCAGCCCG
>VZTL01013327.1:18886-105545 GCA_013400535.1 Scopus umbretta
ACACACACACAGTGCGTATACTCACAGCCCTCCTCACACACACACACACAGTGCGTATACTCACAGCCCTCCTCACACACACACACACAGTGGGCAATACTCACAGCCCTCCTCACACACACCTGTATCTCACAGCCCTCCTCACACACATATCTGCCTGTACTCAACAGCCCTCCTTACACACACACAGTGGGTATACTCACAGTCCTCCTCACACACACCTGTATTCACACACACATCTACCTGTACTCAACAGACCTCCTTGCACACACAGAGTGGGTATACTCACAGTCCTCCTCACGCACACCTGTACTCACACACAGCCCTCATCATACACGCGCACACACACATCTGCCTGTACTCCCAGCCATTCTCACGCACACCAGGCTTTCTTACACACATGCCACCTGTATTCATGCACGAACTCTACATGCAGACACCATCTGTTCCTGTAGACAGCCCTCACACTGCCTGTCCTCATAGCCACAGCCCTCCTTATGCCATGCAACAACCACCCTCATACCTGTACCTACATCCGTACACTGCCTGCTCCCCATGTACTCCCCTCCAGCCTTACACACGTATGTGCAAGTCCCATGCCCTACGTACACCTCCCACTCACACACCCCTACCCCTCCTACACTGTCTCCCTCGCAATGGCGAGGGGCTGACTGGCCTGTCCCCTCTGCGCCTGTGTCACCCACTGCCCCCGAGACACTGCCATGCTGGGGCTTCCCCCCCCCCTCCTCGGGTGTCAGCCCAAAATGTGAAATGTAGATGACCACCTTAGCTTTCCCTTGCCCACTGACCTGGGGGTGTCACCATCCCTTCTTCACCAACGTACAGCTCCTCTTCAGATGTCTCCTTGGCAGCCCTGCAGTTGTTGAACAATTGCCAGCTCCAGATCGCTCTGCAAAACTTGCAATTTGCTGCTGCCATTTCCTCTCCTACAGGAATCAACAGGCTGACGCCAAAAAAATACCCCAAGAAACCATCAGTCTTTGGTGCATAACACCTTTACAGCAGGTCCCCCAGTGAGGACTGACAAAGTACAGCAGAGCGGGTGACAGGCCATCCCCCCTGAGGACTGCTCCATGTACTTGGCCAAGACTGGATGGTGAACCCCAAAAAAGAGCTACACCTCCAATAGGCACCGCTGGCCCCTCGAGCGTGTCAGGATTCCTACACTTGCTCCTCCGCTCCATTGCGGAGCTGGAGAATCACCTCATGTTGCCTGAGCCCAAGGTGTCAGCCCAGGACCCCTCCTCATGGTCAAACAGATCACGCCTGCCAAAAAATATCCATCACGAAACTTTGCTGGAATAAGTGCTTGACGGCACAAATGGTCATACATTTTACCAGGGCTGGGCACGGCCACTGCCTGCGTTCTCAACCCCAGCTGTCATAAGGTCCTAAAACAGCTACACAAGACTGCCCAAAACATTGGTATCTGCCAAAATACATCTAGTTGAAAAAGAACAGGGCTTTTGTTACACTTTGCTTTGCATGTTAGAAAAGAAACTCCAAATATCTGACAGTCCTCGGATCCCAGTAAGGCACAGGGCTCCGCTTTCATGTTTCCAACGCGTGCAAGGAACATGGCTGAGTGAGGAAAGCACTTTGGGGGGTGAAAATCAGTCAGCCAAAAAAGTTCAGTGTGCTGAGGGGCACCGCCGCGATACTTCCTCCTTTCTGAGCCAGCCAGGGGAGCACATGCTGGTATAGCCATGGGGGACACCACGGGGTGCGAGGGCTGGCTCTCCCCAGCCTGCTTCTGCAGCCATTCTGCAGAGCAGAAAATAATTCAGTAGGACACACAAAAATTATCCAGAATAAATATTTACAAATCGCATCATGAGGCACTTGGTAGCTGCACACAAAGCAGCGGCCAGTCACGTGGCACTGACTGCTCTTTCCAGATGCTAAACTGTTTTTCAAATGATAGTAAAAAAAACATGTCAGAACTTCCCTGCTGTTCCTGTTCCAGGTTAAGCAATAGCTGTGGTCACCACCGGGGCGCTGTGCAAGGGGAGGGAGGGCAGCCAGCACCAGCAGCTGCAGCCTAAGGAGGAGCGGGCTCTTGCAATGCCCCATCTCCCATGGGTGCCACCGATTCCCACCGTGGCAAACCCAGTCCTTCCAGGCGGCTTTTGGTGCACCCTCACAGGGCATCGCTTGCATTTGATGCCTCTCATGTGGCAGCAAGGATGCACCTCCGCTGAGAAAAGCCAAGACCTGCAGAAGGAAGATGCTGGTGCTTTGGGAGACCAGTCCGAGGTTGCCTGGCAGAAATGAGCTTGTACCAGCACGCACAGGCGAGGGAAGCTCTCTAGGCCCATTGCATGCGACCTGGCACAGCCCAGCCCTGAACTGTCCTTGCTCCACCCAGCTCTAATTTCCTTCTCTTCCCTTCAAGAAGACAGGGGAGTGTGCCCATGGCCCTACTAGCGCTTTGGTTTGGCATGGAGAGCTCACTTTGCTCCCCCTGCCAGTACCCAAGCCTTCCCACCATCCCAGTCCCCTCCACTTGCACCCTTCTTTCCGTGCCGAGATGAGCTCCTCTGCGGGCTCTGAAAGGTGAGCTCAGGCTGCACCTCTTCCACGCAGCTGGGCCCTCCATGCAGGTTTATGGTTGAACCTGTGCAAAAAATACATAGCCAAAGCACCGCCTTGACCCACTTGTCTCCCCTAGTTGCCCCACGGATGTTCCCCCCCCATCTTGCCAGCAGCCATGACCTCTCTGTGGCTTTTGGTGCTGTCCCTGCACTCAAGAATCCTGAATTTATCCCCTTCTGAGCTACGTACCTTCCTCCTGCCTGGAGTTATCCAACCCTCGCTCAGTGCCACCTGTGTGGGACTTGCATCCTCTTCTCCTGCAAGCCTGGCCAGGTGATGCGGAGGAGCTGGGACATCCATCAAGACTCATGTGCTTTGAGAGCAGCCTGGCTCACTGCGGTAGCTCCCTTTGCTCCCAGCTCCTTGTTCCATCAGCAGCCACCCCTCCTGCCCCCACCCTCAGCCAGGGGAGCACAGGGATGCAGGCTGCTCCGGCTCTGCATTCCCACTGCTGCCTCCAACATGCTGTATCTTGGGGGTGGCAGCATTGGCCCATTTCCATTTCTTTACCTTTCTGCCTCAGAACGGCTGCTTAGCTCTTCTCTTTCCTTCTTCTCCCCACCTTCCCGCTCCCCAGCACCAAGCCCAGGTGCTTGCCATCCCACACATCTCAGTCCCTCTTCCAGGAGCACACACAGCTTCAGGCTACTGCAGCCTCAGTCTTCCTGCACTGAGACCCCCCTGGGTACCTTAACACCAGTTGTGTCTATCCAACACAGCCCCCAGATCAGAAACGGGAACCAGCCTGGTCCTGTTTGCTGCAAGGGGGTGAGAACCGGGTGCTAGAGAGGGCTGTTGGATCCAGGAGAGCTGCAGGAGGCAAGCGGCTCCCTCTGGGAGAGAAGACATCAGGGGCAGGGGAGCAGGCAGGCAGGGCTGCAAAACCCCAAGAGGGCTCAGTGCCGGGGAGGACATGCTGATCCACCAGCTCTGCCCTGGAAGTGCTGCCAGGCAGCTGGATAAATAACACAAGAGATCCCCCCATGCCAGAAAGCCATGTTGCTGTCTCCTATTGGAGACAACTGCCCCAGTCATGCTAGAGCAGCCCCTGCTGAGAGACAACTCAAGGGACGGGTGTGTGCTTTCATGTCCAGTTTTATTAGTGTTGCATTAGTACCATAAAATAGTTGACGAGGTCGAGCACGTTGCAGTTTGTTCCAAAAAAAAGGCTATTTACATTTAATGTCTTCATTTAAAAAAAAAACAAAAACAAAGAAAAAAAACCAACCTAGAACCCAAACAATACAACAATGAAACAGATGGACAACTCAGGAATCTACAAAGTGGTAATGTCCCCTCGTACGCCACGGTCCGGACAAGGCTGGCAGCACGCAGCCCCAGTACCCATGCTCCCAAGGTGCCTCCCTGCAGCCACAGCACGTATGCAACTGGGCAGGCAATGCTCTGGTGACCCTCTGGCCAAGGTGCAAAGCAGCAGCTGACTGGATGTGGCCCCATACTGGTGCTCTTCCTTAAGGAAACCAGTGACCTGCTGCTTTCCAAGTTGGCATGTCCCCTTCTCCCCTAGTCTGTGCCAAAGCAGCCAAGTGGACCTGCAGGAGCCGGCCCTGCCAGGAGCATCTCCCATGAGAACCCCACTGAAGAGGCTCCAGGAAACCTCTGGGAGATGCTGCTGCTCACTTCTGGCCTTCTCCCTGCCAGATAAGCCTGGAGGGAGAGTCACACTAAATGCCACCACACAGCTATCCGCCGAGACCGAGACCCTCTGAACAAAGGTGTCAAGAAAGCTCCAGGGCTCCCAGTCCTTTACCACTGCACAGCAGGACTGCCCTAATCCCAGCCTTCCCGATCCCTTGGCACATCAAGCAGCAGGAAGCAGCCACCAGCTCTGCTGCCTCTCGCCAGGAGTTCCTAATTAAACTTGGAGGTGCCAGGTGCAATGCCCTCCACCCCAGCACTCCAGTGCTCCCTCCAGCACACGCTGCTGGTGAGAAACAGGACAGGGCCTTTGCTGCAATCGCAGGTTAAGCACAGGGCAGTGTGGTTCTCAGCTGAGTTTGATGATGGAAAGCAAACAGGCACATCTCCAGCCCCAGAAACCTCCCAACCGCCTACCCCTGCCCTCCCTGCAGGAAAAAGCCACAAGCGCATGCTAATTAAAGCAACAAAACACAGCCAAGGAGACAGCGGCTCTCCCCAAACTCATGTGTAATTAAGGGGGACTCTGCAGTTACCACTGAGATGTATCCGGTAACGATTGAATGGGATGGAAACTGCAGCACTGAGCTAAAATAGCCGCCCAAGACGTCCAGGAAGTCGCCAGTGCCGCAGGAGAGCCAGCCCTGATTGAACACTGGCAGGGCCGAGGTCCAGCCTTTGTCTCCAGGAAACTCAACCCGGAGGAACAGCAAGCACTCAAGGTGCAGCACGACGCCACAAAAACCTTCCATCTTTCATCTGCTCGCCAGCGCTGTTAAACTAGGTCAGCGTCGCACAGCCCAGCGCAGCAGTGAGCTCATTCCTGAGACCTCACCTCTGAGCGAGGTGGGGGCCCTTTGCCCAAGAGTAGCTGGAAAAGAAACCAGCTGCTTTGAGAAACCACAGCCAGAGGAGTGGGAGATATGAGCTCTGCAGGGAGCAAGGGTGAGTTCTGGGACACAAAGGGACAGGGAGACCAAGGGACACCACCTTCAAAGCACCTCCCAGCTAGAGATCAGCTCAGATGCTGCCAGCTCCAGCTCCTGACTTCGCTGTCAGACCGCGCGGCTCCAGAGCAAGCCCTGTCTCATGCAGGCAGGCAAGATAACACCACTGCGTTTCTTTGTTCAAGTTGAACCGTCCTCGCCAAAACTGTCAAGAGCCAAACGCAGTGGCGCTGTCTCTGCTCTCAGCCATCCTCTGCACTCACCAACTTGCAACCACCTAACCCCACCAGACTGGCGCGGCTCTGCAGGCACAGGCCCATCGCTGCCCCAGCAGCTCTCCCTGGCCCCGCAGCAGGGATCCCTCCAGCCAGTGGGGCTTGCTCATGGCAGGGTCCCCCAGGAAACTGTTGGGTAAGCTGGGAGGTTGGGAGACCTGAGATCAATCACTTGTTTGTGTCACCAGGTGCAAAGCCCCTTCCCAAAATGGTCTCAGCCACATGTATGCTTTGACACCCAGTAAGGGACAGAAACAGCCACACAAAATGGCTCCACATTACACAAGAGAAACAACAGAGGCACGACACCCTGACCAGAGTAGCACCACCAAACTCACAGGCTAACACTTGCCTCTAAAGCTAGGAAACACCACAGCCACCCCCTGGGCACACAGCTGTCTGCGGGCAGGCCCAGCCTGCCACTGCTGGACTCTGGGAGGACAAGGCTGAGAAGCCAGGATGTTTCCTTGCATGGAAGAGGGATTTCAGAGCAATGGCGGCTTTCCACAGGGGAGAAACCCCATGGAAACACAAGCCCTCAGGCATACAGAGAGTTTCCCAGTGAATTCACTTGTATAAAGTTAGAAGAAAATACAAACCAACATGAAATGCAACGAGCAGAAGTGTTTCTCTCACACGTACACACGCACACACACAAGAGTAGAGCAGGGCAACACACATTTGATAGGCAGGACCCTGGAAATCCTGTCCTAGCTACCGTTTGTTTCTTTACAGTAAGTTGAAATACAAAGAGGAGCACAGTGATGGTTCCCCCTTCATCCCCCCCAGTAAACAAAGTTATTGCAGTCTGTCAGTCCACCCCACCTCTGCAGCACTAACACGCTCTGGCACCAAGAGCTGCCCAGGCTGCGTGCAGCTCCTGACGCTGGAACCCAGCCCAATCACCCTTGTCACACCAGAGTGAGACTCAAGGAAGAAATCACACTGACTAATTTCCTTTAAAAAGCTTCTTTTTTGATGCAACAGCCTCAATAAAGAACAAGCAGTGATGTGCTTATACACCATCTCCCACGCTACTGCTGCTAGGCAACGCTATACAGTCCCAGAGCATCAACTCAGGTCAACGAAAACACATGAACTGATGGACAGGATGACATTCGAACTACAGCTGAGCTTCTGCCATAGCCAAGAGCTAGCAGACGGCAGGCAGACCTGCCCGCAGGACTGCAGGAAGAAACAGAGTGTTGCAACTAGACGATACGTCCTGCCCAGCAGCATGCCACCAGGCAGGGGACCACGTCCTCTTCCCCTGTGTGGTTTGAAGGGAATACCCAGTTCCTGGCCAAGTAGGTTGCACTTGTGCTGGGAAAGGGTTTCACGGAATCAGAGTCAGCGAAGCAGCCCATGCTCTGAGCTGCAACAGGCACTAGATCCAACAGGGACCATGCTCTTGCTTAATAACCCATCACTCCCCATCAGCAGGAGAAGGCCTAACGCAGTACACCACCACTGCCCCACCCAAAAGAACCCAGCTGGTCCCTGCGCAGAGCAGGACCTGCCAAGCAGGGCAGAGCAGGTTCCCCAAGCCTTTAAAAACCCAAGGGTAAAGGATAAAACAAACAAACAAAAAAAAAAAAAAAAAAAAAAAAAATTAAAAAAAAAAAAAAAAAAAAAAAAAAAAAGGTCAAAACAANAAGAAAAAAGAAGAAGGTTCAAAGCATCACTGCCCTCAGAAAGTGTCTTCTGGAAACGCTCACAGAGCCTGGCCTGCCCACAAGCGTGCCCACGGGACAAAAGGACCCCATCAGAACTTTCAGTCCCTTACCCTGAAATGCCAGAGATATCTGTTCTTCCACACAGGGAGCACACTCAGCTCCCCAAACCCCATCTGCCACCTGCTCCAAGTTCCTTCCAAGCCGCACCTTGGGAAACCTGGAGAACAAAAGACCACATCTGCAGCACAGGGAGCCACCCAGACTTGTGGCTTGTCATGCTGCATCCTTGCAAAAGCATCCCCTTGTCCTGGCACCCCAAGCATCCCTGGCATAAGTAAGGTGTACAAAGTGAACGCAAGCACAGCCAGAGCCAAGCCAACAGTGCGAGACACCCAAAAACTTCACTCCTCCATTTCCTAGGTTGTCTTGCTGCCCAAGGTAGACAGGCAACCTGCCTGGCTTCATCCTCTCTCACGTCCCAGCTACAGCTTCCACTGCACCTTGGGAGTGAAACTCCTAGGGAAAGCCTCAACCCACAGGCAACGCTGTGCCAGGGCAAAAGCGTATCCTGCTGGGGAAGGGATGCAATCCACAGAGAAATGCCTGTGGGGAGGAATACTCAGAAAGCAGAAGGTAAGGACAACAGCCACCTACAGAGCAGCCTGTGGGAGGCTGCCTACCCCCAGCACCCTTTGTTTTTGTTACTGTCTCCTCAGTCCCTATGAGGAGAGGTCCTGCGTGGTTCAAGGGCATGGCAAAAATGCACTCGTGCAGTGGCCCTGAAGCCAGGCAGCCTGCACCCAGCCTGGGGAGGTGCACGAGGGAGACAGCAGCAGGCTCTGGGGAGCACAGTGCAGTCAGGGCAGGACAAAGGCAGAGCAGATAAAGCAGCCCATGCTACCTCACATGTGCGGTTTGACAGATGGACGGGAAGGCAGCTGGACATGCAGAGCGCCTGGCTGGCTCCCAGTCCAGCCACTACAGTGATGTATCACTTCACAGACAACGGCTCATCTTCCTGGGTTTTTTTTTTTTTTGGTTTTGGCAACTTAATTTTTTTCCCCTCTTATTTTTTGTTTTTTATTATTTTTTTTTAAGAAAGCATTAAAAAAAATCTGCAGCTGTTAAAAAAAAAATCCTTTCCCTTTAGAGGCTGGACGAGGTTTTATTGACAGGTAAATAATCGGTGTGAGTATGCAAATAGCAGCGACCCCACTGACGCGGCGTCCCTCAGCAGCACAGCCAGCTGCAGGGACATTGTGACTGGCTCAGTTTGGTCATTGTCACAGACCTGGGACACTGGAGTTTCTTTACATCTAGTGTTTCCCTAATTCCTGTTCCTGCCCAACCCTCCCCAGGCATCGCTTCAGCACAGACACCTGCCCATCCCCATGGCAGACTCCATGCTCCAAAGGGGATCTCCTCTCCACACCTCCCTAGCTATGCAAGTGGTTTGTTTTTCAAACTCGGCAGTTGAACTCCCTCCAGACTTGCTGATCTCTTCTCCTTTGGCAGCAGGAAGAAAGACTGGCCATCTTTTTTTCCTAGAAATACAGAGGGAGGAGGCCAAATGCACTGTAACACGCATAATCTTCTGCAAAATCCTTTCAAGCTGATCCACGGCTCCCCCAGCCCACTCATACCAATGAGGTCTCAGGTTAATAAGCAGTGCAGTTATTCAGCTATCTGCTTGTAAGTGGTAGGTGTTCTTGGGCAGGTTGCCTGCTCCTGCCAACTCCCCCACAACTTCATGTTGTCAGCACATCTATATTTAAGACTGGGATTTTTTGCCTTTGTTTAAAGGGGTTTCCTTCCCTTGTAGTAAACTGAAGAGTTAATAGAAAAAAGTAATTCAAAAGTAATCCAAGCACATCTGTAATTAATTCTGCAGGAGAGGGCAGAGCGACGCGAGTCAGAGTTGGCACGCAATTCCTGGCTCCCGGTGTGCAGTCCCTGGGACAGACAGAAGGTCCCTCCGCCGAGCACGGCTAGAAGTTAGATTTGGAGTGTCCAAATATGCAGATGGGAAAGTGCTTGACATGAGAGGACCACTGTGCTGCCAGCTGAAAGAACTTGACGTCGTTCCACTCCACCCCATCAATCAGGACTGCAGGGGAGGGTAAAAAGAGAGGAAAGTTAGAAAATACCGAGTGGAAGTGGCCAGCCTGAAACAGCCTTGCTAGAAACCTCCCTGCAGTTGGCAGAGGGAGGCCTAGCCACGTTCTGCACTCAGGGTATGTGCTGCTCTGCCTGTCCACTCCACAGCTGTTTACAGCTGCACACACAGGGGAGGCAGGCTCAAGAGCAAACCAGGTTTAGGGAGAACAGCCGAGACTGTTGTTCCAGCATCACTCACTGACACTGGAGCTCCCCAGACTGCTGATTTCAGTGTCACCTGATCAGATTTCTCAAATTTCCTAAACATACTTCATTATCTTTTTTGGGCAAATGCACTCTTGCAGAGATGGACATCAGTCTCTCCTCACTGGGACTCTTAACCGGGAGATCCAGGTCTCCTGAACAGGTGCCTGCCAGATGCAGGTACAGCTCCCGCAGTGGCGGGCCTTTATGCCAGAGTCCTGCCTAGAGGGGCAGCCACACCCTCACTGCCTTCCAACGTCACTTTCCAGATGTGCAAAGGAAATGGAGAATGACAGGGAGGGGAATGGAGCCCTGCCCAGCCCCGGTCCTCATCCAGGGCACTGATTCAGAGGAGTTCCTAGGTAAGGGAGGATTTGCCCACATCCCAGACCTATTAAAGCATTCCCCCATGTGGGACACATCCAAGGCCATTAAGCTGGCTCCAGGGCATGGGGCAGGACACCAGGTCAGCCCTTTGCCTGGAGGAGAACGCTAGCTGCTGAGCCTCGTCCCAGAGCACGACGTCCCAGAGCACGACGGGATACAAGGGCTGCACTTACCGCGCAGCATGTTCTGCTGATGTTTCGCTGTGCAAATCAACCTGCTGATTCCTTCAATACACTGGCTCTTTGACTCAACCTCCTTGTCTTTTGTTTTCTTGGGCAAAAACATCACTGGAAGAAAAAACCAGCACACAGTGAATCTCTGCCACTCACAGGAGCTGCACCAAGACTTGTTTGTGTTTTTCCATTTAAGCGTTCACGTCTGAAAATTCTAACTCTAATTTTAACTCCTAAGATCATCACTGTTTGGCAGGAGTTTGACTGCATCAGGGCTCAGCACCACCACCTATGCACACGGACATCTTAGCCCTACGTAAAGCATTACCAGCTCATAACCTGGGCCCCAAAGGGCACCTTCAGGGTATCTCCTGCTGCTCTGCTGGGACAGGCAAAACAGCTGCACCTGTAGCAGTCCCCAGCCTGTGCCCTGTGCTGGGCTGACGGGATCTGCCGGGCGGCCGCACCACCTAGGGGGAGTCCCACATACTGCACACGGCTGCCGGGCAGTGCTGCGCTCCAGCCTCCGATGAATCTGCAGGCAGGTTTGCTGCACTAACAGTGCCCCAACATGACCTGGGCTGCACAGACACCTGGAGAGCAGGAGGGACTACAAACTACGGGCAAGTGGTAGAGAGGGAAGGCATTAGGAGAGCTAAAAAGGGGCCAGTTCCCTGAGAACTGTTCAAATGCATGAGCAAAGATGTACAAGCTGGGTCCACAAAAGCTGGTGGTGTTGAACACCACTGCTCCAGGTTGGGCCAGCCCCAGTGAAGAATATCTTGAGTGTCTCAGGATTGCTTCTGCCATTGGCATGCCACTTAAAAAGGGTGTGGTCGGGGCAGGAGCACTGGTACCAGCAGTGCCACAGCTACGTTGACCCAGTAATGACCTGGCTGCAGAGTTATGCACCCATGTCCTGCAGCCACAGGTCCAGAAGGCTCTGCTGACCTTCCCTCAGAGCCCCCAAAACCCCTGCTTCCCCTGGGAATGACTCCCAGGCCCATAGGCCAGGAAGATGTCGTGAAGGACAGCTATTGGCAGTTGAATATAAATACAGAACTGCCTTGCTGCTTCAGGAGTTCTAAATTTCTGATGTTTCACATTACCAAGGCCAGGACCAAACACAGAATTACCAACAATATTTAAAATTCGTTTTTTGTTTGTTTGTTTGTAGAAAATAAACTCAAAGCCCTGATTTTAAGAGCAGAACATCAAACAAGAAAAAAGTTAACATCAGGCTTTGCACTTAGAGCATTTATCTTCTACCTCCTTTCGTCCCACAAAGCACTCTGTGCAAGAACATAAGAACTCCTGTAGAAGAGCTTACATTGCTGTGGCACTTCTCTGAGTGACAACACCTCTCGTATGTACATGCACACCTAGCAACGGCTTGGCACGTCTGGCTGGTGTGTCTGTCTGGCTGTGACAGTGGTATTTTAATATGAAGACACCACACCAAATCCAGCAAAACCTCTGCTGGGGCTGCTGCCGTATGCTGCAACACGATGGGATGCACACACATCCTGCCTCTGTCTGCACCTCTGTCACAGTGCAGAGGAGAGGCAGGAGCACAGAGCTGTACAGGCTGCAGGGTCTGCCCTGGTTCTGGTGGTTGGGGCACAAGCTGCTTCTTACCTAATCTAACAGCCCAAACCAGCACCAGCAGGCTCACAAGGAACACAGGGAAGCTGTCCAGAGAAGCATACCTCCTGTCTTTCTCCACAGCCACCACAAAAGTCCTTGCTCTGTCCCCATCTTTGTTCTTTTGGGCTATACCAGCTCACCTGTTCAGCTGTAAGTGTGAACACATCCCCTTTTTACGGCACAAAGAAGAAACACCCTTTCAAACTCTATCACCTTATGCAGTCACTTCTCATCTACAGACAGACTAGGATTTTGGTGATAAAAATATGACTAAGGTGCTGTAATGCAGGACTGACAAGTCAGGCAGCCCTGGAGCAGCAGAACAAGGAGAGCAGCATTGCGTTCTTGGCCTTTGGCAACAGTAAATGTGTCCACCTTACCTTTCTTGTTCTTCTCTTTCGTCACGACAGTCATGGACATCGTTGGAGTAGTGGCAATCTCACCGCTGGCCGGTAACCTGCTGACCTGGAGAGACCGGAAAGTGCATTTCAGTGTGTTTTTGGTAGTGGAGGGGTCCTTCTTCTCTGGGTCTCTCTTTCTGTCCATGGGTGGAGCTGCAATCCAGTAATCCACCTGCAGGCCCATCAACTCAGCACCGAGGCTCTGGCTGGAAAACAAGAGAAGGCGGTCATTTCTACACAGCACTCAGCAGAGTTCCTCCCGTCTGTGTTTTGTCAGAGTGGCTGCTGTTCCTGACCAGGTGGTCAGAGGACAAGTGCCTGGCTCTTTCGGCCATCAGGCAGCAACGTTACATAGTTACGTACAGCGTTACAGAGACCCGATAATCACAAAAGCACAAGTGATAATCACAAAAACTCAGTGATGCAAGTTTGGGTGACGTTATGTGCTGGCATCGGCCTGGCAGCACAGAACTGCCATGAGCTGAGACAAGCTGACCTGCTGCACAGACGAGCAGTGGGAAAGGGAGCAGACAAGCAGTTTCCTAACATGATGCTGAGGTCAATGACCCAGCCAGAAAAGGCAACCTCTGAGGTGGCCCAGATCACTTCCAGTTGTTGAGTGGTGAAGAAGGGCTGTAAGCACCTTGCTGCTGCCTCTTGAGCATTGATGAGTTAATGACTCCAGCCAGGTGCAGCACTGCCAAAATCATCTCTGCACTGGGGCGAACAAAGAGCTGGTGGGTCCCTGAACATTAGGCACTCAGTTCCCAGCCTCCCTGACTGCTTTCAACTTCTATGTCCATAAGCTTTTCCTGCCACCAGCTGCTTCCCTTCCTGTCCAGATGCTCTACCAGGTCACACAGGATCTCTGCTCTCCCCAAGTCCCTGTAGTGGAGTTGGTACTGGATGATCTACCCCGTAACCCTGCTGCAGACTGGGGAATTCCTGTGCTGGGAAAACGCTCTGCCAGTCTTGTTGATGTTTGCTGAACAACAGCAGATTTCAGGACATGATCTGCTCTTGAAAACTCCGCACATTGTGTGGTAACAGACACGCATCACCAAAACACACTGCCAGCCTTTCTTGAGCCAGAAAAGGGAAGATGAGCAGCCTGGGAAATTCCACCCATTGCCTGCCCCTGCCTCTTGCTAGCTAGCCCTGAGTGGAGCAGGGGTTTATCATTCAGCAGACCTAAGGATGACAGTCCACACTTCTTACACAATGACAGTGTTGAATAACATGCAAGTAGTAGACAAAAAAAAAAATCTAACTGAATTTATCTACCAGTCTGTCCCCCCTGTTTGAGAAACAGCAATTGTTAAGGAAGATGAATCTGTCATCTTGAATGAAAGATGCATCCCTCTACACCACCTGTCTAATAAGAAACTCTCAAGGTAAAACAAGGATGGTCCATCGTTAAGGTCCTCTCAGCAAATCATTTCCTTTTCTTGCCATTTACTCAGCTGAAAGCCAGACCACAAAGCAGAGTTCATCCTTCATCACCAAAACCGGGTTTTGGGTTCTCAAGGCAATTTCAGAAGTGAGATTATTTAAGGATGATGTTCTGGAGATGCAGCTTTGGATTTTAAGGCTCCTTTGCATCACATTTCTCATCTCAGTTGTAAAGACAAAGCACCCTAATGTTCACTATGCCCAGGCAGGATTTTGTGTTCCATTCCTGGTTAAACATGTGGCTTAATCTTTCAGTCTGGGTCACCCTCCATTCCCTGTGCTGTCACACGCTGATCAGTGGAGATGGATCAACCTAAACTTCCTCATTTCTTGATGATTTTACCATACAGTATGAAACCAAAAAGAACAGGCTTCCCGGAGCCAGGGTGTCGACTTCAGATATATTACATCCATGGCTCACAACTTCAATAGCCTACACCCTTGTGGCTACAGGTTCCCAAACCACTTCCACCTTTGGAAAGCCCACACATGAGAAGTCAGCTCTGCTCTCCAGAGCCTGTGCAGCCCCCAGGTCTCTCTACTGCCAGCCAACTGCTTCTGGGACCAGCCTGGGGCAGACAAGACTCTCCTGCCACCAAACCACAGGAGGGAAACAGGAGGGAGTTGGGGAACTGGGCCTCCTGCACAGGCTAACAGCCACTAATACCTTCCAGTTGCTGGGCACCTGCTAAACGGGGACTTCCACATTTCCATTTCCTCTTGTTAAAAGGGAACTCTCAAGTCAGTTTAAGAAGCCAGAGGTTAAAGTCCCCACAGGGCTCTCTGGGGTGGGCAGGAAAGGTCCCTATTCTGTCTCCACAGGCAGAGTAGGACATGCTGCTTAGGGAGAGCATGTGAGCCCAGTCTCTAACTGCAGAGCATTCCCGTGGACTTGCCCAGCCTGACAATCACAGGATTAGGGATGTTAGAAGGGACATCCCTGAATCACCCTTTACTATCCATTAATGGATCTGCTGTCCATGAATTTGCCAAACCCCTCTTTGATCTGCTGATCCTGCTGCCACAAAAGGGCAGACATGATCCCAATACGCCTTTCCTGCTGCATAGGGAAGTCCCTTCCTTTCTCCCTTTGAACTGACCTCTTGCCAGCGTCACTGCGCACCCCCAGGTCTCGTACCATAGGTTTGGTGAATGACAGTTCAATATTCAACAAACCCACCACCACTAGTGATTTTGCAAAACTTGAGTGGCTTACCTCTTTTCCCTCCTCCCCCAAACCACAGAGTCGAAGCACTTCTAGTCTCACCTTACAAGGCTGCTGCTCTGTCCCCTTGATCTTGTTAACTCTCCTGAACCTTTAACATCACCATGTGCTTCTGGATACCAGAACTGCACACAAAGTCTTAGACAGCTATACCAACATTTTGTGCAGCAACAAAATAAGAGTCCTGGCCAGGGCAATTCTTTACTGGCAGTTTTCTAGGGGTTTCCTCCCTTCACCCCTAAAAATTTCAGCTAAGCCAGAGCTTCAAGGTGCCTACGGCACACGCATGAATGAGAACTGCATTTCCACTACGCCACCTTACAACTGTCAGCTCTCCCCTCACAAAGAAAAAGCCTGCTCCTTCCACCAAGTCACTCTGACCTTACACTTGCTTGGTCCTTAAAAACGTAAGAATCATGAGGGATTAGGGATTAGCACCCACATGTATTAGGGTCAGTATTTTCTTTGGCTCCCCAAGAGAATCCAGTCTCAAAGGGAAAATACCAGCAGATGGAGAACACAAACCTTCCCAAACAGGCTGCCACAATAGATCATCAGAATCAGGGTTTCTGCCCGACTATCAGAAACAAGGTTGCCCCTTCTAGTTCAAATGTGTCTGCCCTTGAGAAGTGCAGCCTTCCCATCGGGTGTAAGATCCCCTCTGACCTCCCCAGCTCCTTGACAGCCAGCAAGGACACAGTCACTCCAGAGGCAAAAGAGGTGAAGGGGAAAGGTGACAACTTGAAGTGTTTGCTAGGGAGGAAGAAAGCAGAGCTATGAGTTTTCCTTTAGAAAAGTTTTCTTCTCTCATGTATATGTCAGATAAGACAGCCAAGAGAACTGTAAGGAGACAAAACATGCTTTACCTTGAGGATGAGAAGCTGCCTGTGACAGACGGTGAGGAAGGTGGTGTGGGGGAGGCTTCTTTCACAGCCGGAGACACAGAAGGTGGGGTAGAAGAAAGGACACTGGAGCTTGAGGGAGCTGCGTCATCAGAGTCACCTTGCAGAAAAGAAGTCAAACTGTTTGTCTGGGTTTGTCTCACATCCCAGAACATGCAGGCTGGGATAGCTCAGTCTCTTTGCCCACACTTGTGCTGTACAGGTTTTGTTCAGACTCATTCAGAGATCAGCTAGTCCATCAGTTCTGACTGCCTCCATGCTTAGATCACGGGACTTTCTAAGTTTGGGTAAAAGGCAGGCACAGACATTCACACTCTGGCCTCTGGGCTCCCTGTCTGGCACCTGCTCTCCTAGAGTTTGCTCCCAGCTGATTTTTAGCCTCCTGCACAGTCCGAGCCCAGTCCATTGATCCCTGCTGGGGAATCTCCACCTGCAACCACTGCAGGGCAGCACCACTCCAAGACTCTTGGAGAATCCAGTACCTCTGGGCTGATCACAGGGATCTCCCCGTTCCCTCTCTGCTTCCACCCTCCACAACCAAGGCATTATTCCCTTCATGTTGGCGTTTTAGGATGGTGGGAGCAGTGGCAGCAAGGAGTGACCCACAGAAGGACTGCCTCCACACACACACTTACATGTAACCCAGGACACAGGAATCTGGGTTTAATAGTGAAGCAATATAAGAAACAATCCCAACAGATGAGGAAAAAATATTCTTGACTAGTAGCGCATATAAAGGAGGAGAAAACAAGTTGGCATTGATAAAACAGCACTACCTTATGTCCATGTGTGTAAGCAGGCAGTATTGTGTAAATCAGCTTTGCGCTCCCCCGTTAAAAAAAAAACCCAACCAAAACCAAAACAAAAGATGGGTCTACATTTGTTGTCAGATTGGCAAACCGGTTGCCTGTCCTGGAGTTCCCAGTGTTAGGCACATGTCTGAGATTGATTTTACTAGGCAATTGAGCCCAGTGTAGGGAGACAGGCATGAACTTCCAATGAACTGCCTCCCCAGTTTGGAGCAGGAACCTCAAACAACTACAGCGTTGAATCCACTCCACTGAGAACACACATAAGAAAGATGGGTGTTTGCAGATATATAAGTGGAGCTTCCCTGGATGAGCATGTGGGAATTTCAGCTGGCCTGAAGCTCCTTGTGAACTAACAAGAAAATGGACCTCTTTCAAGAGAGAGGCCTCTGTTTCTGTGGACAGCCACTAGGAGTCAAGGCAGCAGAACTGGGAGCTACTAAAATCCAATTCCACCTTACAAGACTCCAAGACATCAACAATGGACAAGTTTGTTCAGCCTGTGAAGTCAGGCTCCCAACCACCTATATGACACAGAAAGCACACAAAGATGCTTGTTACCTGACGTTGCAGAAGATTGCTCCACTATTCCAACCTTCACCACCTAGAGGGGGCAAATCAGAAGAGTTCTATGAAACAGGAGTCCCCTGAACTTTGGGAACACCCAACACCCAAACTAAGCTCATCCCTACAGCCCCCTTGGCGCTGTCACCCTGAAGTCAGAGGAGTGTTAAAGTACGTTAAAAAGTGGAGTCTTCTAAGAGCTGTGCAGGTCCCAGCAGTGTCCAGCCAAGCAGTGCCAGCTCACAACCCTTCCCTGACCTATACAAAAGACAGCCCAGACACTATGGAGCTGTTACAAACCTGCACAGCTCTGAATAGCCCATTGTCAGCCCCAGGTTATGGCAACTACAGTGCCTGTCTGTGACACCTGTGGGAATAGGGCAGGGAGGAGAAAGGAACATAAACACGCCTTTAAAAGCATTTCTTTGATACACCTGCTAATTACAGACATACTGCTTCCACTGCACAACTGCAGCCACTTCTAGGGTGCAGCACAGTTGCGGTTCGTTAGGAAACCACAAAAGCAACAAAGGACAGTTTCTGATCAGAGTTTTTTAGTCCCCAAACAAGGGAACTGTCCGGCAAAGCAGATAAAGCTCCTAGCAAAGCCTCTGTGCACAGACATGGATAAACCACCAGAGGGACAGGTCAGAACGATCCCAATCACACTGTAATAAGGATACAAATGTGTTCCGATATGGCCAACTACCAGCTAGTACACTTAGGTTAATGATAAATGCCACTGGCAATAATCTGTGGAACAGAGCATGCTACAAACAAAAGCTCCTAAGAACACACTATGCCTAGAAAGAAAAAATGACCCTTGGTGATATAGAAGCAGGACCTTCTGTAGCAATAATCTGCTACAGTGCACAGGGATCATTACTCTCAACACTGCAGAGGAGACACCCTTCTTAAGGTGCTCAAGAAACTTGCATCCAGCGCTAATGTCTACCCTAGATAAATGTTGACAAATGGGAAAGAGCTGCAAAAGGATCTCAAGTCAATAAAACCTGCTTTAGAATGAGAAATGATCTCACGCAGTCTATTTAGTTTGAAAACAGAAGACTGTTAAGTTCAGATGTGACCATGTCTAGACCACAACTCCAGGGAACGCATTTCTGTGCTATGGGATCAAGAAAAAGGACCTAATCATTAGAAGCAAAAAACTGCACAGTTCAGAGTAGGATGGTGTACGCTCAACACTAGATCTTTGAGAGCTGTCAGGCTCTCTGGTGGATTCTCTGCTAGCTCCAGTCTTGGAGAAGCCATCATGAACTCAGCAGTGTGTGCAGAGGCTCCCTGAGGGGGAACTGGCTTGGGAGAAGGAGGCTGCAGCTCAGCTGGCCAGTCTCCGTCTAAAGGGCAACAAAAAAAAAAAAATCAGGCTCTGGAGTCCAGCAGCCATTTGTGCTGTATGTGTTAAATGCCAAGAGGACTTTTCACAGACTGTAGCTAGCTGTAAGCAAGAGAAGGCGAGGCAGAAGAGTTAGGGGAAGAACAAGCAACACAGAAAACTGCTTACAGCCACCCTGATCTGTAAGCCAGACAGGAAATTTCTTCTGGCCTTTTCCCCCTTGCTGGCTGACTAAAGATGCTAGAGTTCAGACACATGGGAGGAAGACAAGGTTAAACACTTTCCCTTCCCTCCACTCAGGGAGGCGCTTGAGATTGCTGCACTCCCAACAACGCCTCCATCCAGGAAAGCTGCAGCAGCCAGCCTTCCTTCCATTCAGGAAGGAGGTGCATCCTGTTAACTCTCCTGGCAACTTGCTGTCAGCACAATGCAGGCACACAACCATGCAGCCTCACCACCTGACCCTGGCTTTCGAGCCCAACTGGCCTCTCCACCACTTCAGAGCCCAGCTGAGCAGCTCTGCTCACTCCTGAGTCAAAGACTGCGCAACCCAGCTGGAGGACACCAGTTTTTGCACCCTAAAAGCCAACAGAGTCCAGCCAACGTCAGGAGTCACACACCCAAACATCGTTGGCTTCCTCTATTCCTTGGCCAACAGCTGCAAGCAGGGAAGGAGCTTCGGTGTTCATGTTCAGTCTCAGACTTTGTGAGACACCGGCAACTGGCCTTTCAGAGTCTCTTCAGATGTGTCTCATGGGGAGTTACTGTGTCAGGAACACTTCAGAAGCAAGAATAAGCAACACTGATTTGACCCTTACCACTAGCTGACATAGGAAGTCAGTCTGTGCTTTCAAGGCAAGCTTTTTGTGGGGTTGGCAGTGTTATGCACACAAGAGAGCTCTTCACTCTTCCCACTTTCAGACAATCAAATCCAGACTGGAAATGCATTGCTAGTGTCAGGACAAGGATTGTTTTAGAGCAACTGGACAAACACTCTGAGCTCCATTTACTTACACATAGCACTGAACTAAATCAGCCCCAAGGAAAAGCTTTTCAGGGCCTAGCAGCGATAGCAAGACAAGTGCAGGAGCTTCCAAGCCCTTCTGGCTTTTAATGTTACTGGGAAAGGTGAACCAGCTGTTTCATAACAACAGTTCTTCACCAGCAATTGCAGCTCGTGGGAGGGACAAGATCACAGCAAAGCTCATCAGTAGGGAACAAATTGGGAAGATGTGTATCTCTGCCTTTGCAGAACACATCTTTCCTTCAACAAATGAAAGTAGATTGTCATCTTGGGAACACTGCAGAGAGAGACTTTCACTCCGAAGAGACGCCAGAGTGAAAGCAGGGTCAGCCTGAGGGCAAGAGAGACTAAGCTCTTTAAACGCCTTGGGATTTCAGATTAGCTCTGACGCATTGACAGGGATAGAAATGGGAATGCACACATGTCAGCTTAACACAGAGAAGGCAGAACAAGACAGGCAGCATGCAAGAAAGAGGAGATACAAGAGAGCAGCAAAAACTGTGAAGAGGACATCCAGTAGCTGAAGAGCAGTCAGGGGATATCCTTTTGGCCACGAGTCAATGACTTTATACCTAAAACTTAATGAATTGAAGAGCATGAACAAATAAGGGGAGGGAAGCTAGAAAAGACAAAGTACACACTGCACAAAATACACTGACAGAAGCACAAACACACCCCTGCCTAGATACTCTGTACTTGACCACCTGAGCTGGGAACATTTAAAGATAAGGACAGGAGGAAAAACCAGGGACTACTATTCCAAATACAGACTGATATAATAAAAATGTATTAAATAGCTACTGCCCCAGACTCAAACTTAACAGTGGTATAAATGATCTCCCTCGTGGGATGTACTCTCTACTTCCCAGGACTGGATGGTATATTAAGAGGACTGGAGACCATTCACGACAAGCACACAGAGAGCTGACTCTGGAATAGCAAATTTGGCCAAATCAATCACCCAGGGCAATGCTGGGCACAGCAATCCTGAGATCAGGTTTCCAGGAACACACCACCTTCCCCTGCACATGGCCCAGCAGCAATTCTCCAACTAGGTGCTTTGGTCTGCAGCAAAGACAGGCTGTGGTTCAGAGTACTTCATTGTCACACCTTCCCCTCTGTATTGAATGAAAAAAGCAATAGCAAGGCTATAATGCCTGCTTCAGTGCTGGCAGGCATGCAGCACAGAGCTGCCCAGAGCCAGCTGCCTGGACAGTAAAATACACCCTGTAGTTTGTGGAGGGATCTTAGAGGTTTGCTTATGTACCAGGCAGTTGCATCCAACCATCAGATGCTCATGCTGACACTCTACCTTAGAGCACACAGTGCTCCTACTCTAGCCTTGAAACCAGGTAAATTCAGATTAACACTTGTGGACATATTCTAGCTGGCTTGAGACAGCATAACCAAAATAACACTCACCCCGACAAAGGGAATGAACTTCTGCGAAGATTCTTCGTCAGGGCTAAAGGCAAAGAGAAAAGACTTGTTAACAGCTTGCTTCCACACCAGGCACAATACTCACTTTATATGTTGCATTCAAGCATGCAGCAGGGACGGACAGTATGCAAGCGCCAGTCCAATGTCTCCTCTCAAGGCCCCCTGCCAGCACGCTGAGAATCTGCATGGGTGGGGAGGAGCACGCAGCTAATGGCACAACTCTCTGGGGAAAGGTCTTTTCCTCCCTCCCTCACGCTTTACAGAAAAAACATGCTTTAATGGCATGGCAGTCATTACAGACACACGACCTCCTACTGCAAGGAAATGGATCTGTGCCACAACAACACGGAGAACTGTGCATTACTTACTAGTCCCTGAAGCGCTCTGAACACATGGCCTTCACGCGTCCCACCTTTGGAGTCATGTGCCATACCTTGCATATCCCAGCATCGCTAAAGCAGTTAGCCTGCCACGGGGTTACAAGCCGTGACACGTGGTTATTTGTATAGCACTAGCAGGTACACACACACACACACACTCACGCACACAGATACATGTTCCCTGCCACTGGGAGCTTGCAGTCCTTAGACAGGCACGCTAGAGAGGTCGGGCACCAGAGCACACCAGGTAGATCTGGACACCAACTTGAGAACAGCAAACAGCTAAACCAAACCAAACAAAACGCACACCATGTCCCAGAAACAGCTGAAGACAACACTACACACATTTTGAAAGCAGGAAGGCATCAGTCCCTCCTGCTCTGGCCCTGCCTAGGATTCAGGAGCCAAAGGGTGGAGAAGAGCCAGCAACAATGGCCACACTCAAACCTCGCAGGAATTGGAGAGAGACTCAACAAAGACAAGAGGGGAAAGACCTGAGTGAGGAAGAAGGCAGGCTGGGAGGGCCTGCAGAGCCACTGCTCCCCTTCAAGAACAACAAAGATGAAGATGGACCCACACGGTGAGGGCGGGACTGCAGGAGCACATCCATATGTTCAAAGGAATTACAGTTCAGCAGTGGAAGTGACTGCACGGGCAAGACACACAACATTTCTCAGTGGCCAAGCACAAGAAACAGGTAGGAAGCAGACAAACACGGAGATTTCTCATGTTTCTCTTTCTGTGCACCCCTCAGGGCTCAGAGCACTGCAACATTCAGAGAAAAAACATCCAGCGTTGCCTTCATCCAGAATATTGCTGGGTGCAGCACAAATACTTCAGGAAAGAAGGCATCTCTGTGCTGTTTCCAGCACAGATCGGAAATGCACCAGATGCACAAAGGTTGCCAACCGCTGTGTGATTAACACAGGCTAGACAGTTTCCTCTAAGCCCTATGGAAAGAATGGCAGAGAACACAACTCAGCCAGAGCTCCCTCTTGGTCCAAAGCAGAGTGTGCTTTTGCAAATAGCTTCTTGCTTCGGCTCAGCTCTGCTTACTCATCTCTAAGACAAAGCCAGGGGCTTCTCTCCCTACCTCACAGCCCTAGGCACTGCACCCTCATTCTTCCCCCAAAGCACACGACAAAAATGACAGAGTCCCTGATTCTGTGTTGGAAGCCAGAAAGGTCACATCTTTTCAAACACGGCTGCAGGCTCCCCAGCAAATAAATCCCCTACAAATGTGAAATTTTGAGCTCCAGTTTTGCAAAGGGAAACGAGAAACCCATAGAGCTGTTGGGAGCACAGAACAGAGGCTCAGCTTTCTTCTCATTTCTTCAGCTCCATGGGCCGAGAAGCAGGCAGAAGTGAGTCCTGCTGACCAAGTGAGGGAAGCACAATAGTTGCCTAGTCATCTCTCAGCTACTGGATGGCTTTGCTCTGAGCTCCCAAAAAACAAACCATGACCAATTCCAGCAGAAAACTCATTCTTGTTCCTCCTGGGAGCTCAGACTCCAACTGAAGAGAGCTCAGGAGCAATTCTGAAACAAATCATTTGCTTCAGTCACCATTTATCACAGCTCACAATGATGCACAGACTCTTCCTGAAGCAATCAGGCTGGATTTCAGCTCGACTAGTCTAGTCCTGTCACACGTCCTCTTGGGAACTCCAATCTTGCACATGTGCCTCTGAAAATGCAGCTTATCACAACAGCTGCTCTTCATGTAGATGAAAGGAAAGATGAGATGACCGTGCTTATACACCACTTCCTCTTTCATGCTCTTTCCTGACTCTTGTCCTTTGGGATCCCAAGATATTAATCCAGAATCCTTTCAACCTTGGTAACAGTCTCTTCTACTCCTCCTACCACAGCCCTGCAATTAAAATATCCCCTGTCCCTGGAAAGGCAGCTTCCCCTTATTACGTAGGCTGCACAGATTCCCAGGCTGCAGAGGTTTTACCTCCAGTGTTACCTCCACGGTATTAGTTTTATCCATAGGGCTTCTGAAGGCTCTAGTATCTCAGCTATAATTTAAAGCTAGACCTGACCCTGATTTGTGATTTTTAACAATATTATCAATACTTCACGTCTGCAATTCTGTGGGAAAAAAATATCCACCATATTCTGGGGGAAAACAAAAAATAGACCTATGCAGAGATAAAAATCTTTATCTGGAATGGGGGAATTGTCTAATTACTATTTTTGTTTGGGCAAAATCCAACCTGCAATCAGTCCTTCAAAGGTAAACCATCCAGAAACAGACTTGCAGGTTCCCTCCCTACCCCAAGAAATTAATTCGGATTGAACAAAGACATATAGCCAGATTTATATGTTTTAGGACTCTTAGAAAGGAGAAGCAGCCACATCCTCAGGAGTCACAAAGGGAAGGAATAATCTCTCTCACTTCTGGGGCAAAGTACTTAGCCTTTTAGTAAGACTTCACTTAAGATTTAAGCAACCCAAAGCAGATTCAAATGAAGCCAAACACCTGTGATTTCCTAGCAGGAGGGTCTCGGTTACTACCTTTATTCCAGGCAAATCCTGCAAGGGGGCAACAGGAAAGAGGAGACTTTTATCACCAAAGGACTAACAGGCCTCTAAGCCATTTCAGGCCAGGCACTCCCAAGAACTCTCCAAGTTTCATCTTTGGCAGGAAGCATCTGTCCTTCCCATCGAGCAACCGTAGCTGTCTGCTGGCCAACACTGTCCCTGTTCCACCAAGTCTCCAGTGGTCAAACCAAAGGGACAAAGCAACTCCAGGTCTTCACAACACATCGGATGAGTCACCTCTCTGCTTTGCCATGAAACTCCTGTCTGGCACCCTCCATGTTCCTACAGCAGGCTGGACGTACTCAACAGGACATCCAGCATTTCTTGAGCCTTGACTCTCCTCAGCTGCACTGCTCTGCCAGGAAAGTGGCACAAGTAAACTCCTGTTACATTTCCACCAGCTGCCCAAGGAGGTTCATACAGCAACCAGCCAGATGACATGGGCACTGCTGAGCCAGAGGAGGGACCGGGTCCGTATTCACCAGCTGTGTTCATGTTCAGCCACCGCTGCAGGGTGTGTTCTAGAAACAGCACTGAGATAAATGACCTGGACTCTGCCTAGCCACTGCCCTGCAGAGCCTCAGAGACATGCAGCAGGTGGAAAACAGTGTTACCCCTGCTTCCTATTGCCCAGGAACCCTCCACCCAAGGCACTTGTGCTCCAGGTAGCAAGAGTTGGGAAGTGCTCTACAACACACAAGAGTGAAGAGCTTTTGGTAAATGTGTGACTAGGTAGGAAATGACCCAGCCCTCACCCTGATAAGCGAGCAATGCTTTTATTTCCAACAGCCAAGCTGCTCCCCAGATTCGTGCAAGGGCTACCCAGAAGCCACATGGCATGAGCTGTGCTGGACACTGAATTACAGTGGGTGACACCAGCCCAGGTTCACAGAACTGATTGACAATCCAGCTACACTGGGAATGAGTGTCTTTCGAGTCTCAGATCTCAAATACCACAGGGTTTCATTCAAGAAAGCAATGCAGAGAGATATCAGTGTCAATGATGCACCCCACCTAGTGAGAGGTCCACCTCTGCCACCACGGTCTCAGCTCCCCAGATGTTGCCTGGACTGCAGTGTTTCTTGACAATTCAGTAACCAGTAATTCTCCCAGTGCTCACAGACAGTCAGTCACCCAGTGTAACGCAGAGGAGCTGAAATGGCAATTCATTTCCTTCCTGAACCCCTTCCTCACTGCCAGCCCCCTTGATTTCAGGTAAGGTCAGCAGATGCTCCAAAAGAATGGGACAAAGCTTTCGCACCATTGCAGTCCATCACAGGCAGTACATGCGCCAACCTTTTGCCATGACAAACAGAACAAGGGGACAGGAAGGAGAGCGGAGCTAAGTCAAAATAGGGATAGCTAGCAATAAAGTCATAAAGCAGCTCATCACATACAGCTACATCCTAAAGACTGGCTTGGCTTTCCTTGGACCACTAGGGCTTGTTTAACAGAGTTAAGTGCTAGGATACTGGGAGATTTGTCTTGCAATGAATTTGTAGGTAGCGCTGCTGTTTCTACATGGACCACTGCGTTGAAAGCTGGCCTTGGAGAAGCCATTCGCCTCTGGCCTTGAGGGAGAGGGAGTGGCAGTAACTTTGTGAACTGAGGACAAAATAAACAATGTCTAATAATCATATGATTCAAAGCAGGGGCCCTACAGAGCAAGGGGGTCTTGGAGGCAGCTCAGAGAGCACAACTCCACTGCTAGCATACATGCATCTCCTCTTTCTTAAGCTCAGAGAAGTTCCATATGTTTGGGATAGCCTGCCAGTAAGAGACTAGTCCTCAATTTTCTGATTACAGGGAGAAGATTTGCTGGTCTGCAGTCAGACATGGCACAGCTGAACTCCACCCTGCACCACTGAGTGCCACCTACAGCACTCCAGTTCCAACCAATGGAAACTGAAAAGCCTTTGCTCAGTCCTGATCCTTTTGGAGCTACACTATATTCTCTGATGGCTAAGAAGAAGGGAAGAAAAAACCCTACCTTCTCCATGTTTTACTGCTCAAAGCTACTCCCTCAATAACTCCTTCATTCCCATTCAGTCTACATCCTGGGAACCCATATGTGTGGTCCAAAGGCAGAGCAGTCATTTTCAACAATGCATTCTGCCAGCAGATGCCACAGTTTCAAAGCAGCGAGCAGAATTTCACCGAAAGCACAAACTGTGCATCCCAGACCTGCAGAACTGTTAAACAAGGCACAGAAGACCAGTTCATGTGGGAAAAGAGATAGGAGATGGGAGAGGGAACCTAAAGGGAACTGATACCTTATGGTAAAATCAAAATGAAAGCTCTTTTTCCTTTTAAGAAAGCAACCAAAGAAAAAGATAAATATGTTATTATACTTACAACAAAGCGATGCATTCATTTAGATAGTGCTAATGGAAACACAATTTCTGTGTTGTTTTTCACAATATTCTCCCTATGTTGCTGCCAATGACAGAGAGCTGCATTTCTTTAGAAAGCCACATGGGGTGACAACTGCCCATCACTCCACAGGAGACCTTGTTCCCCTAACTCACTAGCCAGTTTGCTCAGGGGGTACTTAGCTGAAAGTAGAAGTTATTTTTAAGGGGACACAACAGAGATACTGAGAGACTGCAGGCTATGCCATGATTTGACTAAAAGTCTCAGCAATCTCTCTTCCAAGTAACTTTCTGCAGGGTTTGAGCCTGATTTAAACCAATCAACAGCTTCAGGCATGGCAACACCAAGTCCAAAGGGTTTAAAATCCAAATGGATCAGACCAGCTTTGTAAATGTTGGTCATGTACACTGCTGGGAGGGCTAAGTGTATGTGATGCTGACGTGTATTTCAGATGTCTTAAAACAGAGTACCAAATTGACATTTCTGGGCATGTTAGAAACTCAAAATGATTAAGTATGTGTTAATGACAAAAATGAAACCGTAACAGAATGGAGATGGCAGCGGAGACCAGTGCAAAACCCAGCAACTGAAGGGTGCAGAGAAAGAACAAGGCAGCCATCAGAAGGGGTTCACATTGCACTAGGGATTGTCTGAACTCCAAACTGGTAACTAAGGTAAGTCTGCACACCAAAAACAAAATAAAAGACTGAAGCTGAGAGCTTAGAGTACCCTGTGGCTCTTCAGACTTCACCTTTATCAGGTTAACATTACAGAAGTTCACAAGTACATGAAGAGAGTGCACTCTTTTTAATGGACTAGTCAGTCTGGAAATATTTACCCTAGGAGAGCATGAAGAATGCACTAAATTTTACTGAATCATTTCTGCGAAGTAATGTAGAGCAGACAAAGGAACGGAAAAGCAATACACAATAAGCATTTCCAAACAGAAAGGAAAAAAGTTACTCTACCCACACCTTTAATCCCTCCCAGTCCTTATGGAAAGAAAACACCAATGAGGGATGTTAATGGACCAAAAATGAAAGATCAGATATAACATGGGAAGGGTAGTAATTAACAGTTAACATCATCCATGACTCACAGAAGATTGCTAGTCCCTAATCAAGAAAAATCACAAGCTGAGTGTTTGTCCTGCTCTTGGAAATTATTTTTATGTGAGTTAGAGTCTATTATTCTCCTCTGTGCCTCAGAAACAATGCATCTCTACCCTTCAGTGACAGTTACTCTTCTTCCTGGACCATGGCCACATGAGGCTCTACATACTTCTGAATAATATTTTCAGACCCCAACCCTCCCTCCTAGCAGCTGCTTATCCCTTAAGAGAAGTTGAAATAAAACCTGGTGAATGTCAGCTCTCCCCAGTAGGAGTCCTGGTAGCCTGCAGCTGCCAATGAACAAGGATTTTGTCTCTCCTGTGAGAAGCTCTGCTATTTACACTCCAAAACGAAAGGGTTTCAGTTCCCTCAACACCAATGTAAAAAGGCCAGGTCTCACAGAAGATACTTCGGGGGGTGAATGCTGCAGTCCAGCCTTACACACCTAAGGTCTCTGTGGTAGGGGAGAGGTCTCTGTGGTAAGGGACCTCCAGAACCTAAGCAGATATAATCTGTCCATCCCTCATCCTCCCTAGTCCCCACTTCCCCAAGCCTCTCAGATCTTCAAAGAAATCACTGCACTTAAAGTAATCACACTGTTATAGATTCACTGTTATCTAAGTGGGACACATCACTGAGTGCAGGCTACCGTAAGGCTTCCAAGGTGTTTGCAGTTTGGAGTGATTTTAAGACTGCTGGCATATGACATGAGAAAAGCACTTTGCTTTCAACTTGATGCTCATTCTGGTAAGTCAGTATTACATTAGTGACATACCTTTTCTGCTTGTATGTCAGCATCGCTTCAGCAATGGGCAACTGGTGTGCACAGTTTGCCCCTGCTATATACTGTGTTATCCGGGAGACAACATCAGGCGTTTCTGGAACTGCAATGGAACAAAGAGGGAAAATAATTTAAGTGACTTCACAGACCATCACCAGCACCATCCTTCATTTGCTCAGCCAAGCAGCTGATGGTACGCAGCCAGCTGCATTTGAACTGCATCTTCCGAAGGAAGTCTGCAGCCTACCCCAGAGCACTGTAAAGCTGTCTGACCGAAAGCAAACATCCTACAAGAGCACCAAGGTAAAAAACATTAGGAAGGCACACTAGATACCCAGACATCTGTACACAGCATTATTGACTGAAGTATTATGGTTATTTTATATTTGCTAAAATGCTCTTCTTTAAAAATGTGTACCTCTCCAGAGTCAGCTTTAGACTTTTTCGCACCTTGACTGCAGGTATCTGCTGAAGAAAGTGCCTAGCCACCTCTCCCAGGGCCTTGGCAAGCTGCTCTGCTCGCACCAGCATTTGACTTACCTGATTTCCTAATGAACTCGTGGCCTTGCTGAGTTAACTGAAAAGACCAAGAGCCATGCAAGGGTAGGAAGAGCACAAAGATCACGTGTGTAGCAGCAAGCATGCTTCAGATCTGTGAGACTGTGTTTGATTCAAGTTGACGGGAAGACATTTCCTAAATGCCTTCCACATTCCTTTGGTTTCAAGCAAAGAGCCTGAACTGTGAGATCAAGGGAACGCAAATGACCTTCACCAGGCGCTTCCATACCTTAATGGGCATTTTAACCCAGACTTTTTGTATTTGAACAGTAAACTGCAAAGAGCTACGATTCTCTGCCAGATCTTATGCCATCATGGGGTTTCTGTGCAGTTCTCACTGCACAGATGTAAATGGAGAATCTACAAGGTCTGGGCTGCACAAAAATGAGGCTGCGTTTTCCACATAGCATGCAGCCAAACAAGGACTGCAGCATAGAACCAACTAAAGAACAGATATGGCTCTCGACCTGGATTTCTATAGCTAATGAAGTATTCCTAACCCACACACAAAAATCAAGTCTGTATTGACATTTGTCTGCATTTTCAAGTGCAGCAAGGAATTAAAAGAAATCAGTTCCAGACACCTGGTCTTCCACGAGTTTAGAATCAAGAAAAACTGTAGGTTGGGTGGCACACTAGGAGATCTCTACTCCTCCTCTCACAGCTAGAGGACTTCCAGAAGCATGCTCAGGCACTCTGCAATTCCAACAGGAGAACCACACTGCAACCTCCCCACCCTCATGGCGCTCCAAAAACTCCAAAGCTTTATCCTTCTAGTGAGATTTCTGTGTGGGATATGCTGCCATGGCAGCATCACTCTTCAGTCAAGTCTCAAGCCTTCACGTAGCCCTAAATGTCAGATGCAAATCCTCCTTTCTCCTGTTTCTTTCCATTCTTGAAGGAATGGATGGAAAAACTCTAAGTATTAATATTTTAAGCAAATTAGTAGTTTAACACACAGTAAGGCTTTATCCTGGCCTAGAACAGACTCAGATCAGCACAGGAACTTGTTGATCTGACCCAGAGCAGCTCTCACGTTGAAACACTGGTGAAGAACAAAATTCTTTTTAAATGAGAAAGAACCTGCCAGCAGACTTCAGAAATGTCAAGGTCATTCTCATGCACAATTAATAGAAGTTAATCTTCCCACAGTTTCCAGTTTTCCAAATCTTTTAGGCTGGACAGTTTCAGAGAAAGCAACGTACTAAACTTCGTAGTGAGACCTCCACATCAAAGAACAAAGCTGAGAGCTAGGTAAAAACAGCATGACTTAGAGGCAAGCTAGTGCATCTGGGAGCCAACAACTGTTTGCAGATCACCACGTGGAAGACATACAAAGGTCAGCATCTGAAAAGGGAATGTGGTGGAGTGAGGAGAAAAGAGGAACAAAAACATTTGTCTGCTTCCTCTTGTATTTACTTGACCTTTGCTAAAATTACTCATTCAAGCCTTTTATCCCACACAGGCCAGACACAGACACATGGTCTTACCAGTGGTCTGTGCTTCAAGTTTGTTGAACAGATCTCTCCAGGCTAGATCTTGGAAGAAGTTGTTGTATCTATAATCTACAGACCCCAGATACTTGGCCACTGGATGAGAGCCTAAGAAAGAAAGGAAAACATGACAGTTGTTCTTCCCAGCACTGAACACAAATGTGTTTTTTATCTGTAAGGAATTAAATTCCAAAATCAAAACTACACTAGACACCCCAGAAATAAGTTTCTTCAATTATAACTAAATAATTTAGTTCAGCTTATCTCTACAAGAGCATGCAAATAGACTTCCCAGCAGAGAGACTGCTTCAACACCACTGATATCTTTTAGTGTCACCTCCCCCTTCCTCCCCACCAAATTAAATTTTAAAAGGCCAAATAAAACAGGACTGGGAAACTGCTGAGGAAATAAATGATTTGGAAGATACAGAAGCCCTACGGCTCTCCATCTCAGTCTCTCAGTTTTACAAGTGGCTTTCCCAGCAGCCCTTCCATCCCACAGGCTGCACCGCATGCACAGCAGCCAGGTCACCCCTGCCAAGAGGAGTCGGACCCCTTCTTCCAAACACCATTCACACACCATGGCTGTTTTGCAATCCTGAGAAGAGGCAATTGCCCCCCAACCAGGAAAAACAAGTCAGGGAGGCTTGTTTAATCGGTGGAGAAGGGCTGTAAGTTCAATAAATAGGCTGTAATTAAAAACAGAAGGCAGAGTCCAAGGATTACAGTCCCCAGTGAATGTTGGCATACGCATCAGGTCCCTGCCTGCTCTAGCTAAGCCTTATGGCTTCTCTACGAGAATGGAAAGACCACCTTGCAGAAGGTTTGTGTGTCCAGCCTCCAGCTTGCAGCCCTGGATGGAGATCTGACTTCATACTTATACTGAGCAGGAGAGGGAAGGCATTTAAGTGACAAACTCTGCCCTGGCAGGTGGTAAAAATTTGCCACCTTCATTTTAGGCCACATGTGTCCCCAGACAACCTGCTCTTGCAACTACCTCTCCAGTCTTTCAACACAAGAGAAAAGGTGTGCCAGGATTGCACTTTCCAGTCACCACATTTCAGTCATGCTCAGCCTGAGTCCTGTACATTTACAATCATCCATGAAGCGGTCTCAGAGTTCCTCTTAATCAGCTTGTTTTTATCCTTCCTGCATACTGAATTCTCACATCAAGCCACATTTCCAGAGACTGCAACAACTGAGTCATCAGCTGGTAACCGGTAACCCAACAACTCCTTCCAAGAAGACACCAGTTGATTAACTATACCCACCATCCTCCAGTAAAGCTCATGGTGGAAAAAACCCACTGTCTTTTCTCAGTCCTCCAAACCAGTGCTAATTTCCAGACTTCCAGGAAAGGTTCAAGCAGAAGTCTGTGAGGTTCCCTCAGTGTCATTAGAGTCAGGGGCCTAACTTCTTTCCCAGACCCTCCTGATCATGGCTACTTTCAGACCCACCATGTCTTTTGCAGTGTAGTTTTAAACAGCGCACGTGGAACAGCACTGCATCACACATTGGAGCAGCTTTCCCACGTGCTGGGAAAAAACATCGCACATGGCAGATGCAGTTGGAAACAAGTACTAAACACGGGTCTCCCACGAAATTCTATCCACACGAGCTAAATAAAATGCTAAAAACCCCCAAACAGCCAAAATAATCCCCAACCTTTTTTTCTATTTAAACTCCCCCCTTTTCAGTTGTTTATACACTGGTTTGGACATCAAAGGAATCTTTCAGCCATAGAAACAGAAGCATGAACCAGGACTGAATCTCCCAGTACAGATGCTTACAGACACTAAGCATTTCTCATTTTTAACAAACCACTGGAGGTTGACTCTTCTGTCATTGCAGCGTGTAGTTGTACAGTAAGGAAGTAAAACCATCTTAGAAAAAACTACCATTCTTACTTTGAAGGTGCTGCTAACAGCAGAAAGACTTTTCCTTTAAGACATTTATGGCATGATCACCATTCTGTCTTTGGTGCTTTTTCAATTGTCTGAAAAGAGAAGTTGCTCCTCAATCACTTTAATAAACTGCCAGAAAGCTGGCCAGAAATAAGCACCTGATCCGATCAGGAAATACTGCAGACTTCTATGGGAAAGGCCTTGTTAGAGAAGTTTCTATATTTAAAGTACATTTAAAAAGCATTCACAGTTCTGAAGCAGTTCCATTATCAAAGTGCTTTGTTTTGTTTTGTTTTTTGTAAATTTTTTTTTTTTAAATTACCAAAGAAAGCTTTAAGATTAAAAAAACAACCCAAAAACACACTAGCTAAATCTTATGTTTCACTTTCAAAGACAGACTATTTTCAGATCGCTAAAGACTGCAGGACAGAAAACTCTTCTTCTGAGGCCAGGAGACAGTCAGCATGTGAGGACCAAAGACATCAGTCATACAGACTCTCATTCAAAGCACATTTAACCTTGCAGAAATAATCTTTTTGTTTTTACCCCCTAAAGGGCTCGCTCTCCTCTTCCTGCCAACCACTTTGGAAACTAAATGCCTTCCTTACAGAAGGATCCAGCTCTCTTCCTCTGCCTCTTTCGTTTGACTTCTGCAAATGCCACCACTAAATTCACAGGCTAACCCCACTGTTCGTGGTGCCAGGCAGCAGCTTCTGACTCCCACAGCCAACTGCCATCAGCTGGTCCCAAACCCAGAAGACCGGAAAACACCAAGAAAAAGTGCTTTTCAAGTTTTCTGTTGCCGACGTCACATAAGTACCCTGTTCACACAGGCCAAGCCTTCGTCTAGACCAGCTTCTGTTATCACACCCTTACAACACCAGCATTGCCCCCCCCTGCCCACAAGCATCGGCAACCGCCTGGCCTTCCAGGCCTCACCGCTACAACATTCCTTATGTTTCTGACTACAGCAAGACCCCAAACATTATTATCAGTCCGCTCTACTTCCCCCAACACAAGCAATCCAAGCTGGGTAACTTTCCAGCCAGGCAGGCTTGTTGAGCTGCTGGAAGGGCAGAGATAAAGTGCTCAAAAACTGAGGGAAAAACCCAAGGAGAACAGCACATAAAGGAAAGGTCAAAAGATACATGTAATTTGAATAACTTAAACTCTCAGCAGTTTCAGAACCTTTAAAAAATTTTCAACAACCCCCATCCTCCAAAAACATTTTCTGTGTCAGCCTCAGGGAGGCCAGAACAGTTATTGCTTTGAGAAACATGGTGCCCAATGAATTTAAGATTTCAGCCAGGGAAAGGGCTTTCAGAACATTATTCTATGCATTCATTGTACCATGATTCTATGCTATACAAGAACCTCCCTATATGGGGAGCAAGTACTCAACCCCTTGCTTCAAACAAAAGTTTACAAGCAGACTTTGGCATCAAGAACGTAAAGATGAAATTCACTCACACAAGAGCAGCAGCACAAGCATTACACAATACTATGACAGCACGATGTTTGCCTCATTTAACAGTCATATACCTAGCTTCCAGGAGGGCTTCTCCTGAGGGAACACATCACATTTAACCCGTTCATCTTTATAGAAAGAAAAATCATTCCTTATTTACCTAGAGGGATGATCAAAAATCTCATGTAGCCGAGCCAGTCTGGGGTTTTGTGAGACAGCTGCTCTACAAAGAGCCTCAATACAGCACTGAGGTAATTCTGGGCTCCGGCCACTGCAATTTTAATTGGGTTTGGAGGCTGTGAATTGCAATTACAGCTAGACAGAAAAAGAGGAAATATATTCATAATTGTGCTTCCAACCAGCTATTTCAAAACAAGTAGAAAACAAGTGGTTAATAACAACCATGGCAAAAGAGAGCTCATTCAGTACACAAGGCAATATCACAGTAATTATCAGCAGCTTAAAACATTATTAATAAAATGCAACATTGTTCAGCACTTTCTTACTTGGTCTCCTTGCTCTTTCTCTCATACATTTTGATAATCTAAAGGACTAGACTCAACTATCTAGGTTAGGATGTACCTACCGCAACTAACTGCTGTGTCAGAGAACATACTCAGGTACCCAACCCTCAGTACGTATCTAGGGAATGCCTTGAGGGATTGGTCTGGGAATCACTTGGGGGGAGTGGGGGGGATGGGGGGGCAGAAAGAACTATTTAAAAAACCTACCTATTAGCTTTGCATGTTTTACTGGTTATTAGATCTGACCTATGAGGCAGCCTCCAAAACATAATCTTTTAAAATCACCGGTGTCAATGAAAGGAGGCTTGTATCCTCACACACGGCAGAACCACAACAACTTTGCAGGGCTGGTGAGTGCTGAAGAGCCACACAACTCTGACTTCAGAAGAGTAGATTGGGGAGAAGTATTGGGAGAAGTGTTTCTCAGCTACTGGATGAAAAAATCCCTGGGCGCTGGAGCACAGGATCTGAGAGTTAGAGCAGAGACTCAACAAACACCACAAGCAAGGTGAGAACTTACTATCTCTGTATCCTGGAGACAATGGTGCTGAAAGCTGCCTGAATATCAGCCGAGGAGCACGTGCAGACCACTGGCAAGGTATGCTTTTGCAAGACATCTGATAGGTACTGAGGAGAGAACAGAATATTTTATAGCCCTTTTTTTGGTATACTTTATCACAAGAAGAAAACGTGCCTCCCTCCGCCTCCTAGGTATTCTCACACCCAAGTGCGGGCACTCTCCCCATGTCGAATTTGTAAGTGATACAGCTATTTCCCAAATACCTTGTGCTTGTGCATCAACCAAAGGAAAGCTCTTCCTCTAGAAAAAAGGAAACACTGCACCTTCTTGACAAACAGCAACACTATATCCAAAACACATCAACGACAACTCTAGAACAGCAGGTTTTTACGGCCACAGAGAGCAGGGCAGCAGCAGCAGGCCTTTTGCTGAGCAGACAGCACTGGGCATGACCAGATGCTGCCTACTCATCTGCTTCTGGAACTGAGGTTGCATCTCTCTCTGATTTCAAAATGACTTATATGCAATGTTCTGCCCACCCTCAAGCAGTAATAAGAGGGAAGGGTGCTACCAACACACGTTTCTCATGAGGGACCATTTCCCCTTCATGCAGCTAATGGGAAACAAGTCAACACACACCTTGGCTATACATGGACATAACCTTGATGAGACTCAGCAATTATCTCACACTTTCAAATTCGGCACCATTAATCTATATACCCAAGTCAGTGCTATCTGCATATCCTCTGATACTGCAAGCACAAGCTGCTAAAACTACTGGAAGATGACCCTCAAAGCTTTCTGTCCATCTCCAGAAGGCATTTCTCTAGCGTCCAAGTATAGAGAAACAAGAACTAGTATCTCAGCTGGTATTTTTGCTCTCTCAGACATTGAGACCCTAGTTCTTCCAGAAGCAGAAAGCCAAGCCAGAGAGTATTACCTGAGCCTGGCACAAGTTCTACAGATGGCTGTCACCCAACGCGTGTTTACTGGTCCTCTTCCATATTTATCTTACTGCTTTCTCAGACTGAGGTTCCAAAAGGAACAGATTTGTTCCAAACCCATAACAAACCACCCCATGTTGCCACCATAAGAAAGCACTGCTCAGGGTTCTCCTTAACACCACTATCACTCACTCAGAAAAGATGGAGTGACGTGCCTACAGTCAGGAATCACAAGCATGCATGCAAGGCAACATAGCTGACCTGAAATATTTTCTCCTGTGTTCACCACCTGTGCCTAAAAATCTCAGCCTAAACCACAGGTCAGTCCTCCCTGCTTCCTTTGTCCCAGTCTACCACAGATGAGAAGTTGGCTCTTGAGTGCAAGCGTCTAGCCATTCCCAGTGTGCTGCTAACCAGAAGGAATGGCATTTTGTAGAAGAGGAAAAAACCTCTGTCGAAAGACTCAGGTGGCAAAACTTTAAAAGATCCACAGCATCTTCTGGTCAAACGAAATCCAATCTGTAGGCACTGAACACTCAGTATGCTGCCAGCCCCCACGCACCACCACTCCTCTTCCAACCAAGCAGCAGAACCTACTTGGTTAGCAGTAGAGCTCAAGGCCTGTCCATTCCTGAGGAGGAACAGTGAAGGAGAACTGTGCTTCAGGTAACGTCTCCTGCCTTTACCTGGCCTTGCCAGTCAGAAGTATTGACAAGAATAATGTTTTCTGGCAGCTGGTCATCGGAAACCAGGATGTGATTTAGTTGGTCATACACTGTTTTCCTGGGGATCTGGAAATAAAGATACAGAGAAGAGAATCGTAGGAGATGTCAGCTCTAATTGTCAAGCCACCAGCATCAGCTCTTGCAGTTCACAAGAGGTGGCTGTTCATGGCTGGCCCGTGCTCGGTCACCCCATCAGCAAACGCATGCTAGCAGCTGCGCTGGATGCTGAGACTGACGCTTAGCAGCTTCTTCAATACTGCAGTATTCTGCAGGCTCCAATATTCTGCAGGCCACCTTGGTTTTGTTGGCCATTACTCCTTCTGCCATGCACTTTTACTTACATCACTTTATACCGACTAATAGTAGCCCAAGGAATTTTCATAGAATCATTAAGGTTGGAAAAGACCTCTAAGATCATCTAGTCCAATTGCCAACCCAACACCACCATGCCTGCTAAACCATGTCTCGAAGACATGGCATAGAAGCCAGGAACAATCTACTTTCAAAGAGGGAATTGAGTCCCACAGCTAACAAAAGCAGGGCACATATGCTCTGCACAAGTCTTTCGCAATCCCTAGCAATTTGCCTCATTTCAAAGGATTAATTCCTCAACACATCCCTGTTCATTTCTCATCGTAACAATCTGTTCCAGTGTTTTCAGTTTATGGTGGGCTGACAAAGCAACAAGCTGGCAAAACCCAGCAGACTGGAGGGAAGATACAATATCAGCCAAGACATAAATTGCCTCCTTCCTTAAGCTGCAGGGCCCAGTTTCTTTCCAGCAGGGATGGCACTTGGGCTGGAAGGAAAGGGACCCCAGGAGACAGTTGGAGAAGAGGAAAAACTATGAGTGGCTAGAGGCACAGCAATCTTTTTCACACCTGTAAGTGGTGCCGGGTGTCTGGAGAGCGTTCATTGTCCAGACTGTTTGCTCTCTCATTCTGTGGCCTCACTGGCTGCCTCTCCTTCAGAGATGTGCTCCTTCCCCGGCGTCCCGTCTGCTTCCCTTCAGACCTGCTAGAAAGATGTGCTTGCATTCCAGAGCTGACTCGTATCTGAGTGACATACATCCCGCAAATACTAGATCACCCAGTCTGGCAACCTCAACATTGTGAGTGAAGCATTTGGGAATCATGCACGTAGATCTGAGCTAGCTTGAGACCTGCCAATTCTGCTTCTGATAGTGCAGAGCACATGGTTCAGCTATGGACCATGTTCCCAAGAGTACCAGGGAGACTTCCACAGCCCATACTAAGACCCACACCACCACCCTGCTATTGCTACACCAGCATAATCAGAATCAGCCATGCAAACTGCAGTTACACCCCCAAAAGCAGCACAGAAACACCTCTTCAAGATAACATCTATTTTCTTGCAAATAACTGGAAAAACTATACAGTGGGGTTGCTGAAGCCCACATTCACTACCCTATTTGGGAAGGAGGTGAGTTAGACTTGACAAGCACCTTTAAGGCCAAAATCTGCATCAGACATTGACTTTGCAACAGTATTTTTGAGCAAGCAGCTCCAGAGTTTTATAAAAACTTCCTCAGGCATGGAGCAGGTACAACACAGGAGACAGGAGCAACCTCAGAGCAATGCTGCCCCTTCAGGGTTCTGGGCATTCAGTTATCAAGTGCTCAAGACACATCACTTAAGTGCCTGAACACAAGGAAGTTCTCCTTGCAGTCAGTGGCTTAAGGCCATCCTGAACAAATGCTAGCAAGCTGCCCATGACTTCCTGAACAGCCCTGCAGCAGGTGCAATGCTGTGTCACCACTGTACCTGGTGGACGGGATAATGAGGGACTCTGTCTTGGTGATCTTCCCGCTGGGTGGGAGCTTCTCGACAAACACATCTGGTGTGGGAAGTTCAGCTTCCTGGACCTCGGCTTGCTGGTTAGACTCCTGCAAAAATACAGGGAACTGTGTCATCAGCAACAAACCTTCCCCTCTGTCTCACTACCACAAGGGCTGGCAGGAGGCACCCCAGCTTAGCTCTGGCTGGGGCACATTCAGCATGCCTCTTCCAGATGTGCTACTCACTGTCAAAAGGGGGAAGCCAATACTGGCTATCTGGGGCTACCAGTTCCCAGCTCTGCCTCACAAGGGAGCTGGAGGTAGAAAAGGTGCTCAGATATGGTATTTGCAATAGACATTCTCCCAGCTCAAACCCAGGAACACACCTCCTCATGCAATGCAGATTAATTCAGCTTGCCCAAATGAACTAGCGGAGATGGAAAGACATGGGAGAAATGCATGTCCCCAGTAGAGCAGCTTGAGCTTTGAGATTTTTACCCCAGGACCAGCTTGATTTTTGCCAATTCAGCTTGAAGTAATTCTGTCTGATAAAATGGAACAGCCCTGAGAATACTTTTCAGGACAATACACATGCTCAGCAGCATACTTTGGGCCAGCCTTCCTCAAACCAAGAGAAAGGCTGTTTAAACAGAAGACCACGTAAAGCGTTTCAGTTTCAAAAGACTGAAAGACAAGAACCTCCAACAACTAAGGTCAGGAGGAGAACTCAGCATTATCTTCACTGCAGCTAACATTACCTATGTAAGTTGTGTTGCATATGCAACTCTATAGAGGGACAGACACATGCCACAGAATGCAGTTCACAGTTGACACCCAGACACATGCCACAGAATGCAGTTCACAGTTGACACCCAAACTGCAAGGAAGAATGTTAACAAGTGCATTTTCAACTTACATAAGAGACAGTGTCAGAAATACTGTCGCCTGCATGTTTGGTTCCAAGACTCTTTGCCTTTTCAGGCACTTCTACCTGCTTGAGAGGACAAAAATCATTAGTAGGTACAGCACCAGCAGTTTTCAGCACCAGCAGAGTTTTCAGCCACACTCTCTGGATCAGGCTGTTCATAAGACATACTTCTCCATTTAAATATTGCACAGCTCTTCAGGATGACCAGAAGCGCTTCCTGGTCACACCAGGACTGAATGCATTAGCGTGGGATACGGCAAAACAGTAGCTGATGCACGATACAGAGTAGATGCAAGGAAGTACCCTGGAATATGCTGATATGCCCATTCACGAGGGGATGGAAAAGAGGGTGAGCTGCCTCTCAGCATTTGCTCCCAGACACCATGAAAAGTACCCCAACAACAGTAATGTAAAGCTTCCTCCAAACAACGCCAAGGAGTCCCTAAAAATCCCAGGCAACATCTCCCATCTGGCAGTCATTTCAAGTACACAGGAATCTAGAGCTATTCATACCATTAGCAAGTATTCAATACATCACCTGAAGATGTCCCCCTGAGTTAATATAGTATTTGCTTAAAAATTAAAAAAATGCAAAACCACAACACCAACAAAAAAACAACCAAAGCACCCCCCCTCCCCCCAGTAACACACATGTTTTCTTAACAGAAAATTCGTATCTCTGCATCTAAGTCTTTGGAGGAGGTCAGAGAGGGTGCTTTAATTTACACATACAAATAGAGACAGTGCAGGTCTGCTATATTACCTGCAGATATATACCTTCTTGAAACACGACTTACAGGACTTGATGGCTCTCTCTGGCTCCTGATGCTATGGATGCTACCAATTTCTGTCTGAGAGCTGGAGTGTGACAATCCTTCAAAATAAGGCCTGAATAAGGAAAGCAAAAAGAATTTTTTATTATCAAAAACACTAACAGAGAAAGTCCACCACATTTACAGCAAAGCAACATGACTGTTCCCAGGGTGTCCTACTGCTCCCCAATGGTTCCAGTAAAATTTATAGGCTACTTCTGAAAGGAGGGAGAGGTCTCCAGGACAGCAAGAGAAGCCAGAAAGTCCAGGGACCCCTGCCTAACCCTGACACTGACAGACTGACCTCCATCTAATGGATCCAACATGTCACCTGTCACACAGCAGACCATATTTATAAAGCTCTTACTAGGAACACTCACACACTCTCACACTACACACCAAACAGTAGCTTTTGTTCCCATAAAATCCAGGGTGGGCATGTGGGTCCAGCATTTTCCCACAGCAGAACAGAATGCACATTCACCCCACACAAGTAGTTGTGTCCTCACTACCCCAAGCACCAGGTGCAAAGTTTCACACTGAAATTCTTGGTTCAGCTTTGCAAATGCTGATTGAACTATATGCCATTCCAGACAGGGCCTAGATCTTGACTGAAATACAACAAGTAGAGTTACTGCCCCCCACTGATACTCTGCTCCTGCAGGTAAGTGACTCTTGGTGCTAATACGCATTTTACTTCCTGCTTGCATCTAGATTTGGCTGCCAGCCCTAGGATCTAATTACACATTTGCTCAATAAGATAAGGTAGCACATACAATCAGATTGTGCTTCCATGTAAAGAGGCAGCTCATCACACCAGGCTACAAAACTCATTTACAGTTTAAGGAATTGATTTTTTGTTGTTGTTGCAGGAAAAACCTGCTGTTGCCGTTAACCCCAGCCAGCAACTAAGGNCTACAAACATCAGCATTTATCACATCCCTTTCAAGATACGAATGCAAAAACTGGACACAGCAAATGACAAAGCATCTCCCCAGGACCAGACGCAATAAGTTCTTATTCCAGCAATCACATATCCCAGAACAGTTAGCTCCTTGGCTCCAGGGAACAGGACACGAGCTCTCAGTGTGTACAGTACAACATTTTGGCTTGTTTCAAAGCAGCTGCTTACCACAACACATCGACTTTCAAATCCCTTCAGGGTAGGGCCTACCAACTGGCAATATATCCGGCCAACCTCCAAAGGCCTTTATAAGCCACCAGCCCTATCACTTACCACTGCTGCCCCAGTCTACTCTTGACATCTTCTGGCTCACTCATAGAGAACAATTCACTTCACACTCAGAATCTATTCTTAGCCCAACTAAGTTATTCTACATTAATTAGGTTATTATGACACCTGGTAATTAGCTGGCATTTAGCAGATATTGTACTGACCAACTGTAGTGGCAGGCTTTGCTTGTTTCAGAGCCGTCACAACACTGAAGGCCTGAGCATGCAGCCACATGCCAGTCAGAAGCATGAACGCAGCTCAGTCAGTCTCATGTTTTCAGTCTTTATTCGGCAGGGATGTGACACAGCTCTGTTAGCTCAGGGTTCTGCATCTGCTCAAAACCCTGAGCCAGTGATCACCAGCTCAGCTCCACAGTGCTGTGATTGCCCATATGTCACTGCCCACAAAAGCCGGTTCAGAACAGGCTTGCGTGTATCTACTTGTGCTATAGTCAGTCCCCTTGGGCCCTGAGGAACTCCTTTGTTTCCCACAGTTCTGCTTCCTTAATCCCTGCAAAGACTCTCTTTCAACACAGGGTCTTATCAGCTTTTCCAGAAGATGCAGTCTGCCTTGCCCATCCCTGCCTCTACTTCTGCAGCTTCCAACTACATCTACTTCTGCCTCAGCACAGATTTCCTGGCTGTTTCTACCACCTCTTCAATACACCTGGGTACAGTTTAATTCTACTGCCTGCCTGTCAGCCATTCCTACCCCTGTGCTCAGGTGGCAAGGCAGGCAGAACATCTGCAAAGGCAACAAGGAAGAAATGAGACTGAAAGGAAGGTAGACCCCACTACCACTACCCCCAGCTTGCAAGCAGTCATTCATGTTGTAAGAACAGATTAGGGCTCCGACACCAGGTCGAGACAGGAAAAAAAATCAGGATGGCGGGGTGGGAATAGAAACAACATCTAATCTGTGCTGACACTGCGCACGTCTCTCTCTGGCCGGGCATCAGCCGCCCCACACTTACTTTAACTTTGGCTTCGGAGTGCTCAAGACACTGTCATCATCCTCCATTTCCGGCCCACTGTCACTGGGGTTCTCTATATCCAATGTGTCATACAGAAGGTCCAAGTCCTCCTCCACCTCTGGAACATGCTCTGCTGGGTCCTGCTCTGAATCCAGAACCTACACACAGGACAAAAGCGGACATCACTGACTCTGCTAGAAGCCAGACCGATCCCACATCACCTGATCTCCCTGAGGACTGCAGCACACCAGTCTTGGGAGTAAGATTCTGTTCCTAGTGCAACGATACAATATCCAACAGAAACATTAAGTATATGAGAAGTGCTTGTTTTGGGTCAAGCTTGTCAGTGTCTGGCTAAGCAGGAGTTACCTATTGCACCAAGCATCCACGAACAAGCTATTAACCATAGACTATGTCTATAATTCAACCCCATCCTATAAACAAAGCTTTAAAAAGGCCCCTAATGGAGTCCAAGTTTTCTTAGAACAAGTACAGAAATGCAGTACTTCCAACAGTGTAACCTGTCTCAGGTTTTACTGAAAAAGTTGCCATGACACCTCCTGATTTGATACCCAAGCAGGTAGAAATGACAAAAATGTCCATAGGAGGCGCCTGAAACCTGGAAAAGGATCAGCTGCCACCCATGCGCAGAGCTGAAGAGAACAGATATCTTGCACAAAACTTCCACAGGTTGCTTCGCATAGACACCAGAGTAAGCAGGCAGCTGTGCACAGTTCAGAGCTTGATTTTTGAATGGCAGCTCCAGGTCTCATGGCTGAGACCTCAGCAATGGGTGCTGACTCTGCTGAGCTAACTTGGGAAGAACAGCAAAGCTAAACAGAGCTGTTTGGAAGCATATGGAAGCATGAGGAGTTACTCATTCTTTCCTACAAGCCACAAAATTGGCACATAGCCATAGAGCCAATTAAGATGTTAACTGGTTTTATATTAGATACTTAATGTTACACAGATTTCTTGGGTTCTGATCTCTTTCATTTTCAGCTCTGATCGGACAGCTGACTCTCCTGTGGATCTGCACTACCTATTCTAATTTTTCATGTCTTGCCTGGCTGTTCCAGTAAGATGATCAAACAGGCTGGGATTTAACTTCTGTTGTGGTTTAACATGAATGAACTCTGAATTAAGCTGAAATCAGGAAAACTTCACAAGCAATATACACCGTAGACTACTTGCCTTGGAAAGGGTCAAAGATAATTTCAAAGCAGTCTACAAAAATTAATGGGTACACACATGATTGCCAAAATTTGCTTTTGATAAAACTTGATCTAGAAAACATTTGATGACATTTTAAAGTTGGCCCTCAAGCCTCTGTGCAAGGCCAGGGGCATAAGGAAAGGTCACATCCACTGCAGACTTGAAAACAAAATGAAGGGAACTAGGAGGAAACAGGTGAGTATTCCTGAAGACTAAAGCAAGATGCACCAAGCAGAGGGCAACACACAAGACAGGAAGGCTTACAGAATTAATTACTTACCTCATCAGACACTTTAAACCTCTTCAGCAATGCCACAACCTTCTGTTTGAAGTTTTGTTGCTGCAAGTCAAAGACACTTTTACATAAGTAAAGCATTAAGTGAACCGTTTTCTCCCAGAAGCCCAGACACATCTGACACTGGTGCTCTAGCTGCTGCTTCAAACCAAACAACTCCTGGCACCACCAACCAAGCCTCTTCTGTTCTTACATTGAAATCAGCTTTTCCATACCTATACTTTCCTTCCTGCATTACAACAAACTACATCCCGCTCCACCAAGCATTACAAATCTTCTGGCCCTGACGGATGGCACACCATTCTTGGTTGGACACACAGTGGATAAAGAATCATTTTATCTGCCAGATTGCCTCCTGTACCTGTTTGATATATTTCAGGCAGACATTTGACAGTCAACTTCTCTGATTCTTAACAAGGGTAAGACAACACAGGCATCTGCCCACTGACCCAAAGTACAAACGTGTTTTCTACCAACAAAGCACTGTTTTTTCCAGGAGCTTGCAGTTCATCCTGGCAGGCTCATTTATTTGACTAACAGCACTGTAGAAAAGTTGTGGGGCTTGTCCTTAGCACTTGTCTATCAGAAAACTGTGTTCTGAGGCTAGTACCCTCCAGATCGTGGACATGGGCAGGCACCAAGTCCAAAACAACACAAGTCAAACTGCTGCACTTATTTTGCATTTACTTGCCCTCAAGAGCTATCTCTCTCTTGCAGGACCAAACAGCTGAGATTTGCCACAAGCTGCCCAGCCCTTCTGTCTGTCACTGACCAACCCAATACGCACACTCTGAAGAAAAGGAAGATGAGAAGGGCCCAGGCATGAGTGTTGGTACAGAGCACTTGAGGTGGCATCCCTGTGTCAGTAGGAAAGGGAGAAGAAAATGGCTGATACCAGGCCACTCTTAGGTGAAGAAACTTGCTCATTTGCTGTCTCTCTTGTATCTCACACGAGCTCTTCCTGCAAGTCCAACTGCCTGCTCCCACTCTGGCTTCAGACACTTCGCACTCACCCACGCCTACAAACCTAGTCTTTTACCTCTGAACTCCAATCCTGCAAGCTGCAACCGCCTTCTAGACCACTGAAGTTTAGGGCAAATAAATCCACCAGGCCTCAAACAAGACTCTCCAAAGACTGCCCTATTTCTGTCCCCAATGCACTTGTGAGGTCAAGATGCTCTCATGATAGTGAGAGTTGTCCTCTGGCTCAGAATGCCAAGCAAAACTGTTGATCACACAGACTACCTTGGACCAGCACGGCAGCCTGTGGAAGGAGGACACAGAGCATGCAGTAGCTAAGGTGACATGGCAGGAGCTGTTCACTGGCCTAAATGGTTTGACAGTTGGCAACAGGAGACCTGTTGGGTTTGGAGCTGGACAGATGTTAAATAGCAGCACTAAACTCAGTTTTGCACCAGCCCCACACACTGGAGATTCAGTATCAGTTTAGTGGTCACAGCTAGAAAAACATTATTCTTACTAAGAGGAAGTTGCTCGTTTAATAACCAAGTGGTGTATTTTGTCCCGGCGCATCACTGACACCTGAAAACAATACAAAGGACACCAAGGACATGAACTAGCATGCTCCCGGTCTCATACAAAGTGTCTTTTTAGTGGCAGATTCAGGTCAAAACAGGGTTTATTTCAGACCTTATCAAAATGTGGATTTCGGAAATAGCCTCACCAGAGGTACAAATCTCCAAACTTACTCCAAAGTCCAAAAAAGAAAACCTAGCCCATTCTGCTGGTTTTGGGTTATTTTGTCATCACAGACACACATAAACACTTGTGTAAGCAGAAAGCTGCATTATGGCGTGGTCAAGCACAAGTCACAGCACCACACAGCAGTGCAGCTTTGCAGGCCTACGCACGCTTGTTGTGAGAGGGTGGATAGCTGCATGCGACTCCTCAAAGCCTTCAGTATCCAGCTACTTCTCTTGCCTCAGCACCACATGCACCGCCTCAGGTTTATCTCTCAAGCTCCAGCCCCTGAGCTACTTCATTTCATTTTGATACCTTCCCACTGGCCTCTCCCATGCAGAGCATGATCAGAAGAGCTTCTCTTTACTTAAAGCTACTTTCAGGACTTACATGAGTATCGACCCTGCACTGGCTTCTTCATGGGGGTGAATTTTACACACTTAGATGATTTTTGGAGCTCCTTATCTTTGCAGCCAAAGGACACTCAAGACAGCACATACGCACACCTTGGATGGTCCCACCCCCTGAACAGGCTGCTTCTGGTAGCTCTTCACATGGCTGTGACCATGCCCCCAAGCTTTCTGTTGGGCTAGCACATCTAGTACTGATGCTCCCATACACCACATCCACTGTGCATCCTGGCCAAACCCCTCAGTGTTAGTAAAACTAATTTCCACCGACCCTGGTTATGGACGTCGTTCTTACTATCGATCTCCGCTGCTTCTTGGGCTTCCCCAGCTCGTACTCATCATCATCCAAATCCTGAACAGAAAGAGGATTCCTGTGTTACCTTTGTGATTTGGGGACACATGAGCATTTAAATGCTAAAAACGTTCCCTCTGTGAAGATGAACCTGCTGTTTTGTCTCCCAGGCTTTCAGCATTTGCCTTAATTGCACTTACGATAGCAGAGGGAAAAAGGAAGTGAACCAGGTCTGCAGAGAGCCAGGAATAACAGCTTGGAGAAGCAAAACAGCCCTACTTCTACATGCAAGGAACAAGGATAGTCACAGCCCCACATTTCAGTGGGTTCCTCTCTCAGTACCCTCCAGGAGGTGGAAGGCAGGTGATGCCAGAGTCTGAAGGTGAGTAAGACCCAAACTCAAAAGCATCTCGCATCTAGCCAGGGGGTTCTCCACAAGGACCTATTTTGCAGAAGGTATTAAAGGCTAAAGACTCAGACCCCACTGGCCCTTTAATTACAGCTGGGGATCTAGTTGGGCTCTTTCAATCCAATCAACATTGCAGAAGCAATCAACTGATGCCTTGACCGTTAAGCAGAGAAACACACAAGGATGCTAATGTTTTAGTATTTAAAGGGAGTTCAAGTCCAAACACGTGAACAGATAAAACACAGCATAGTGGAAGAAATGGGTTACTGTGCAGGCCTTCTGCCACTGCAGCTAAACACTTGGTGACAGCCTCGCACTGTCTCAAGGTTTAGCTAAAGAAATATGCTTTTAGTTTCAAGCACGAGCTGAGAATGTACATGCTCTACTGAAGCTCTCACAGGGAGAAGCCATGCCCTAAACAGTACCTGGCCCTGTACAGCATCATCACTGGCCTCCTGCTCAGAAGAGAAGCTCTCGTACTCTTCCTCGGAATAGTTGTCTGAAAGGGAAGGAAAGAGGGGAAGAGATCCTGTGAAACTCCATTAAGGTGAGGGAACAGTCTCATCTCAGGAGCAGAGAAGGCCAACTAACAGTCACAAATCAAGATAGGAGGCACACAAGGAGATGCCTGCTACTTTCTCTTCTATCTGTGCTCAAACCAGTAAGATGGGAACTGCCTGGAGGTAAGGAACAAGGAGAACACATCTAATAGGAAGGAAGGACCAGCACACAGATAAGGCTCCTTTAAACACCATCTCCTTTTACCCTGGAAAGAACCACCTGGTAGACAGCAGCAAGTAAAGAGGTTTCTCCACAAGGGAATTACTTTTCCCCCTAACATGGGCATAACTGGCTTAAAGGAGCAAGTCAGACATGCCAGGAGAGTCTAAATCCTTTATTGAAATGACACTTAGGTGAGCTGCCTGGCCTCAGGCAACAACATGCAAGCACCTGCGTGCACCACGTTCAACAGATCACTTTTAGCAGCGAGCAGAAGGCTGGTACCAAATAAAAAGACTGTAGCAAATAGAAACCCAATGACCTCCCTATACCATGAACACCACCATAGATTTACATTCATTAAACCAGGCCATAGCCCACAGCAAAACATTTTGTAGGTCTCATCTAAGTTAATGAGATTTATTGTAGAATACCCAAAGGAGAAAGAAGTTGGAAGAGTAGCCTAAATGTGAATCTCCTGAATACAACACTGTCAGCCAGGTGAGAAGCTACAGGTTCTCAAACACACCCACTGGTAACGCTGGAAGACCATTGGCGAGAACACAGCTAACCCTTGCTGGATGGCTCAGGCCTGGTGTTATATGCAGGAGAAGCTTTGACAATTCAGTCCCCTACTCCTGTCACACTCCCTGCTTACATAGCAACAAGCTTGCAAAGTGGGTTTTCTTTGCATCAATCAGTTATAGACAGAGCAACTTGTGCAAACCAGTTCTCATTTGCTCCAGGAAGCATCTAAGCCCAGGTGGGGTTTAAGTCCAGCTAGTTCAGGAAGACACTGGTCCACAGAGCATGTAGTTGTGCTCTTACCTGTAGACTTGATTTTCTGGCTAGCCTGCATAGTGCTGTCTTCATGGTCAATTGGTTGACTTGACAAGGAGAAGATCCAGATTTCTGCTACCTTCACCGCAGCCTCTTTGATGTTGCTGAAAAGGCTCAGAACCTGCCCACCTTCTGTTGGGTGCTGCATGACCTGGGATAGAAATTAAGCAGTACAAATCTGCATTTAAATGTATTTAAACTTGCATCATTTGCATACTACAAGAGTTATTTATGTTAATAGCATTACTCCACATTTCCAAGTACAGAAGCACGCCAACACCCTGCAACTACAGGAGCCACTTGCCGGCAATACACAATGCTAGTTGAGATTTTGACTACTGGTGGAAGTGATGGAAGGAAAGAAAAAGCGTTCTGAGCTTGAGAGCTGATTAGTTCATCCTTGAAGCACAATACTTGACTACCCCGTTACCGTACATTTGCTTCCACAGCACGGTATTTATTTGAATTATCAAGTTACAAACCTTCTGAACACCTAAGTAAGGAATTTATTTTTGTCTTAAAGCCCAGCAGAAGAGCCAGTAAAGGCAAATATTCTTGGTGAGATACAGATGCAAAGTGCTTCCTAAAGCAAAAATCTCCACTCCAGAGAGCTGGCACCTGAAACTCAGAGGAGCTGGCCACCCCAGGATAATGAAGCAGTGGGTCACAAAACTCAAGACAATGGTGGAGGCAGAAGGACATCTGGGTGTGGGTTTCTCCTTCCTTTGCCACTCACAGCTCACAGGGCTCTCCCCAGAACCTAAGACTTACATTCTTCTCTTGCCCCACCAGAGTCAGAAAGCACTTCCCCGTGCCTGCACCTCAGCTTTCTAACACACACCAGGCTGCTTTGTCGGTTCCTCATGTGGCTTTAAAAAAGACCTGAGATGATGAGGAACATATGCCCCCCTACTCTTAAACTCTGCTCAGACTCACAACTCCAACTCACTGCTTTGTTCCAACAGCTAGAGAACTTTTTGTTTGTTTGTTTTGGTTTGGTTTTTTTAAGAAATGTGTCAGTGCTGTTTAGGGGTCAGTATACTATAAACTGCAAGGGGGGGTGGGCGCTTGTAAAATTTATTTCCTTTAAGTCTTCAATTTCAGAAATATTTCAGATGAGCCAGAGAGCAACTATTTCCTAACACAGTGAACCTTTGAAAATTTTTTTTACTTTCTAACCTCAGTCAGCTGACATTACAAAAAGACTAAGAAAAACCACATGCAGCAGCAGCAAATGCCCAACGCTTAGAAGTTCACTGATGGCTCTAATTAATGGGTCCACATGTTTTCTGCCTTACAGCAGTATTTAATTTCTAGTTCTTCAACAAATCAAACACAGTACAGGAAAAACATTAGTTACAACACCGCAAATCAGAATTTGGCCAATTCAAAAGGGGAGTTCACCATTTACTGCAAGTCTAAGGGAAGCTGAACTCACACACAAGAGTAGTCTTTATAATGAATTATTTAATATAGTAACAACTCACCAGAGCATAACACTAGCTTATTTTGGATGGAAATGATTTGTTGACAGAATGCAGTCTGATGAAAAAATATCAGTGTTAAGCTGAACTTGCTACTGCTAAGCCCACCTCTAAATACTCAGAAACAGAAACAGCAGAGATTAAACGGGGCATGAAATAATAAAGCATGGAGCTAAGCCATTCAGAAAGCCTTAGTGAATAATTTATCTATACTTGACTCCGGCATTAATTTTCAGATGTAAATCTGAAAATTTTATCATTTACCTCTCATGACTAGAGCTCCACGTAAATTACCAACAGCCAGGAAATAAGAATTGCAAAGGGTGTTTCAAGCAAATGAGAGAAATTACTTGATCCTGAACTCTCTCATACAGTGGCACAGAACAGCACAGCAAACCTTGCTTTAACTTTAACATTTCTTAGGGTTGCAAGGCTTGCCCAAGTGACCTTATCTGTCTTGTTCTGCACTTACGATCTGGACCACCTAACTCTAAAAAAACCCACGCAGTGACAACAAAACCCTTACAAACAAATAAGCTAGCCCCGTGAAAGCTTTAGCTCTCAAGATACTATCCAGAAAATGTCCAATATTATTACTCAGTAGTCAAATCTGTTTAAAATATTGCCCTGTGAATACTGGTTGCAGTTATTAAGACAGCTATATGAAATCCTGCCAGGTACTTCTCAATGAGGAAAGTGACAACAGTGGATTTAAAGAGAATGGAAAGTGTCCACCTTTGTAAACAGAGATCCTATCAAATGCTGCTCACCTCAGCCATGTTGATAGACCCCACAGCCAGAGTCTTGTAGCCTAAAATGGTACGGTTCTTGTACCGCTTCCGACGCTGCAGCATGATCTGAAGCTTGTTGCCTTCTCTCTTCAAGAAGTGAGGGTACTGCGGTAGGAAACACAATTGAAAAGTTTATAACGTCTCTTGACATATCCCAAGCTGCCTGCTTCACAAGTAAACTCCATTTCTAGGGATTAACCCCGGGGCTTTTAGAAGTACCTACGGCTAACTCGCACTCAGTGGACAATCCTTCATTATCCCAAGAAAGCCTTCATTTCTGCTCTAACAGCTCAGCTCTGGGTTTCGTTTCCCCAGCCAAGCACACTGAAAACACAATCCAGGGGCACAAAGAAGCTGTTCCGTTTGGGAAGGGCTGAGCCCAAGCCTGGTTCCAGACAGATGAGAGCAGCCTCCAGGAGACACTTCCCCCAACAGCTAAAGGGAGGCTCTCCAGAACTGGAGCCCCAGAGAGAGGTGCTGCCCCTGTGCAAACAGTGGGCAGCACGCAGTGGCACGGAGAGCCGTGGACCCCTGCACTCTTGGCAGGACACTGCCTTCCCTCCAGCACGAGGACACTTCTCAGTGGTTGACCCTCTACTGCATATGTTTAAAAACCTATTGTGCACTGAATGGCTGTGGCTCTCTCCACTGAATGGCTCCCTCCGGCTGTTAGAGGCAGAAGCTGTGCAATGGAAGAGCAATCTTCAAGATACAGCAGCCACCTGACCAGGTAGCTGGGTCTCGTCTTGTGAAGAGAGGTGAACGGGACACATGCTCCAAATATACAAAATAGATAACACTACGTAACCTGCAGACAGGAGAACTTAATTGCAGGGATCTCAAACAGGACATTCCCAAGTGAAGGATGCTTCTCTCAGAGGCAAGACCTACATCTGTTCGTTTTATTTTTTTTTCATCTTGGGACATGTGAAATAACTTCCTGCCTATCAAAATATTTGATAAATACAAATGCTGAGTGCCACCAGAAACCCCAAGATATTAATTTGTAGTCCAGAACAAGCTGACTGCTATGCAGAGAGCTGGGAGCAGCGGCCACACAAACAAGCAGAATACTAATTAACTGATTGCTCTGCAAGGGCGAGATCTACTGTGCACTGCACAAGGAGGCTGCCCTGCAGAAGAGAGGAACAGCAGTCCACGTAATTAAAAGACAATGCAAAAGACACCTGCATCCAGACACAAACAGAGCCTGTGACTTTACGGGTGTGTAACATCCCTAAACAAGGATGGAATAAAGTTATTGGGAGGAAGGGGCAAGAGGGACTCAAAAAGCCAGAGGTACCTTTTGCATTCAAATCTACCGTCTGCCTGCCTCTGGGGCCCTTCCACATGTTGGAAGGGCATCAGGCAAGAGGGACTCCTTGCTGTCAGCTCAAAGCACTCGGGCCACACCAAGGCTACTTAAGTATGAGCCTGCAAGTGAAGTCCAAAGTCACGCTTGGTTCCAGGCCAGCTTGATTTCAATGTGTACAAGTTTTCATCAGGGATTAAACTGGAAAACTCAAGTGCATACATATGCAAGTTTCTGTTTTTCAAAGGTGTGCTGCCTGGCCACCTCTGATGAGCATTCACAGAGATGATAAAAGAAAGGTACAGAGCAACTCAGGCCACTCAGCTCCTCAGTTAAAAGCAAGGGCCTCTGGAAGAAAAGCCGAGCTATTTTCATAGCACAGGCAAGCTACTTTTAACCCCAGCCATGGCTTCCATGGCTTATCAGCTCTACAGAATGATTTCAACCAAAACTTTTCAGTAATTGTCAGTCCACGACAGAAATTGGAGAGGAAAACAGTTTGGCTCAAAACATTTGAAAACAATACTTTCAGAGGAAGCACCAAGCACTTTAAGGCACTTCCGAGGGGTGAGAAGAAGGGGCCATCACACACACACCAGAACAGCAAGTCAGGGCAAGACATTCTTTATGAAGCCCCAATGATGTAATTCTTTCCATCTGGAAAAGTTTATTAGATTAAACACAGGAATTAAGTGCTCCAGAGAGCTGTGATGTTGTGCTCGGAATATCTGGGGAATTTCACTTGATCCTGTGAAACCCACGGAGGGTCAGGAGAAGCAGCCATTCCAGCAGTAAGGGTGATGGTAGCTCACCTGCCAGAAAGGTTACCACTGGTCTAGCCCTAGCTAGCAAGGTGAAACGGGATCAGACACACAAATAACTCCAGTTGTACCCCAGCTATGTAAAAGAGCAACAGGAAACTCCTCCCTTCTGTTTGAGCGGAGGCCTGCCAGACACAATGGGCTGCTTGCTACTATGCCAGCCTGCACTGTAACCTTTCTAGTTTAGCTCTGACAAGGAAACACTCTGTGCAAAGGACAAGAATTTCACCCAGGAGAAGCAGCTGAGAAGTTGGTGAGTGTGAAGATACGAGGGGCTGCAAATCCAGACAGCCAGCACAAAGCAAGGCATACAGTTTGAAGAGTTGACAGCGTGGTATGGAGATACTGTCTGCCGCAAGACACTGAGACCTTCTTGTGCTGTTACATCCACATACTTTTACTTTGTGGCCCATCACCACTCTCTAAATACATCCCAGGCACTAAATTCAGACCGTATCTGGCTTAAGCTGCAGTTGTTAGCTAGGAATAGCTTCCAGCCATCGTCCAATTAGGAAACAATAAAAGCTGTCATAAAAGCCCTGCTGTGCCATTTCAGGGAGGCTTCCCAGACCTTATTGCATCCAGGACCACCAAACCTTCCTGCAGTCAGAGACCAGCAAACAACTCTGCATTAAGTTTGTTCACCTCTTCTGAAGGCTCAGTGTCACAGACATCGCTCTCCCCTATTCTGGCTCACTTCCCAGCCCCTTCAAGGGAAATTGAATTAAAGGCAATGCTCCGTGTCCTGCTGCAGCATTGCTTTGAGTCCAGAGAAAAAACAAAAAAAAACAAAAAAAAACCACCAAAACCCAAACATATTCCCAGTTAATTCCAAAAAGATCTGCAGAAATACTTGCTCCTTGCTGACACAGTACTGGCAGAGGGAGACCTGGCTCATCTTACAGATCTGCTCCCAAACTTGGAAAGATGCAGCCCCAGGACCCATAAATACGTATTCCTGGCACGTGGCTTTGTTATTCCTGTTCACAAAGGAGGGGATGCAATGCTGCAGTTAACCCAGTCTGTGGGCTGCATCAGGACAGCACCAGAAGCACCAGCCATCTGTGTATCTGCCTGGGCAGCTGCAGGGTTATCATCCATCTGCAGTGAAATCTTAACTGCTTCGAGTCTGCACAGGTCTGAGTAACAACCAGTCTGTCTCACATGATGACTTGAGCCTTTCTCCTCACAAGATCAAACTCTTGATTTCAAGATCTAATTAGTAGTCCCAAAACACAGATAATTCAGATATGAATGCTTCTGGCTGGCTGGCTCCACTCTATGCATGCAGGATTCCTCCCTCTCACTTGCAGCAAGGCAGCCTCTATTTCCCTGCTCAGGAGGTAGCACCAGGGCAGCATGCTTTGAGGAAAAGAGGAACCCATGAAACACAGTTGCTCCGATTCCCAGCTATTTGTATGACTCTCGAGCCAGGAGTAACTGTCTTCATGCTGCTCCTGCTTCCCCAAATGGTGCCTCCTTCAGCAACTCCAAATCAGAGGTTCACCTGTCCTGTTCCGACTACTGCCTTCTGTCAGCCTGATACTCCATGCCACCCCCCATGGCTGCCACCCTACAGTGCCCATTCATAAGGAAGGCAAGAAAAGGCAAAAAAGAGCCATCCTGCTCTGCTCCAGTTCCTGCCACATTCATAACGTGAAGAGGACAGACTGCTCCAAACACAGCATGCACACCAAGGAAGGTCCCTTAGCACTGCGAGCAAGCACCCTGCTCCAGGCCCCCAATGCTGAGAGGCATTTCAGACAAATTTGTGTTCTTGCACTGAGGACATGCAAATTGCAGCTAGTCTCTAACATGCCTGTTCCCCCCAGACAAGTCAGGATTAGACATATGCCCTCCATGATGTAGGGTTGGCCCCAAGAACAATTCTAAAGGTTTATATGGCAGCTTTGCTAGTGGGCTTCCCCCTCCCCCAATCCTGGAAGCATCTGGGCCATTTTTGCTCAAATTCCCCACAGCTGACTGCCCAGAGACAAGCCAAAAGAGCTCTGATAGCTCTTCAGAAATGGCTGGGACTGCCTTAAGAACAAGCATCTCTGGCAGCGCTACTAGGAGCTTCGCTTCAGACCCACAACGCATCTCTGCTCATCTCTGCTCCAGCAAGCATACATGCCCCAAAGGCCACATCCCACCTTACCTGCAGCGAGAAGGTCAGCGCAAGTTCCGTCTCCACGTGTCCACTCGGGGGCAATACAATCTCGTGAGACCGCAGGATGCGCTTGGAGCCCTGTACAGAAACAACCTCCATCCAGTGAATTCTTCAGAAGCCAGCCCTTACATCCCACCCTGCTCCTGTCTACTGAAAACCAGGAAACATTGTCAGGGACTACTACAGAGAAAGTGAATGGATGAGTCTGACCTTGCATTTCTGTGAAATATTAATGAGATGAAAGGGAGATATTTGACTAATCAAGATTTGGGCATATTTACTATTCGTAACTGCAACAAAGCAGCTTTTGTTCTGCCAAAACCCAGCATTCAAAAGCTATGAGTCAACGCCCACCCCTCAAGCTCAAGTCTTGTAGTTTTATTTCGGCCAATAGGTACAAGGCTTGTCATCTTCTGGGTTCAGAGGCTGCAGCATCGTACTTAAATCTCCGGCATTAGTCTTTTCTTTTTTTGTACACACACCTCCCTTGGGAAAGTGGAGATTTTAACCTGTTTAAACAACTGTGAGTAGTTGGGGTTATAAAAGAAAAAATGCATTAAGCATCACAGTGGAGTCTGGAGACCTGATAGTATTACAGGGCAACTCCAAATCAACACTGTGTTTGGGCTGCTGTACGCTAACTGAGTTACTGGGCTATTTACTGTGTGAGCATTTCATTTCAGGGAATGTTTCAGGGAAAACTAGCAGGAAAGCAGGACGGACTGCTGCCTACCAAATCCTTCTGCACTGTTCAGAGTGGCAAGTTTCAGAGGTCCCTGGCTCAATGTTCTGCTGAGGCTGCAGATCTGGCTTTGTCCGGACGGGCTGATCTCCCAGAAGCACAGAACTGTAGCTCTGAAAAAAGCAGCATCTGGGAAACCAGAGACAGACTGGGGGAGTAAACACCTCCCAGCTACATCCAAAGGAAAATCTGGTCTGCCTGTATCAGTCCCAAATAGCATCCTGAGAGGAGACAGAAGCAGAGACTCGTTTACATCAGTTCCTCCCCAAACGTGTTGCTCACGCAGCCAGAGCGAATGCTGTGATTTGCCTCAGCTCCTGCACAACACAGTGCAGGCTCCTCTGTCGAAAAGCTGAGGTACCTAAGCTCCAGTGGATCAGAAGACAGAAACAGAGCAGGGTGAGGAACCAAAGGGCTCCCCCCAGGAAAAGCAGCACGCACGCAAGTAAAGCATAGCTAGCCTCGCCGCTGGCAACAGTGGCATCTGTTGTGTTGGTGCAAAGCTCCTAACAGCAGCAATCTTGCTTTACTTGTTATGCAACTCAAAGTCTAATGAAAGACCAAATATAGCTGCTTTTAAAAGACCGCAGCAGATAAATAGAGCAATGGCTGGGGAAATACAGTTGACAACTCTTTGAACATCAGGAGGCTGCAAAGAGACACGGGAGATGCAGGTAAGATGCTCTCATTGGGTCTGAATTCAGTCATCCCCTCTGGAAGGACTCCAGTGCCTGGCACCTCTCTCTTGCCATTCCCCATACAAAGGCAGTGAGTCATTTGACAGAGATCATATATTTGATGATCCAGTATCACCAGCCTCAAACAATAGCCATGTCAGAAACCTGAGTGCTGGCAAATTAAGTGTCCCTGGAAGAGCATGTTAGCATCATCATCATAACCTGCAAGCTATAAAGCGACTTTTAATAACAGGGTTTCAAATCTGCCTGTGTCCGAGACAGCTGCAGTGCTACTGACCCACCGTTAAATAGCACAAAGAAATATGGGTGCTGATCCAGAACAAGGGACGCCCAAGGTGAGGCACTCTCTGGGACAGTGGTCATTCCAGCCAGTCACTTCTAGGTCAATTGGACAGACATATCAAGGGCAAAATAAGGATGGCCTGGGGATGCGAGCTGCAGCCTGGGACTTGGCAGATGAGCAGCCCAAACAGGGCAAGTCCTTCTGCCTTCCAGTTCTTCAGGGATCTGCCCTGGTGTACAGAGGACTGCAGAACTGCTCAGGTTCCAGCATCTGAATTACTGCAGCAAGGCAGATCACAACATGTGCCCAAAATAGACATGAAAGTCCCATGTGTTAAAACTCCCTTTGGACTTGCAGGTCTGGCGCAAACTTTCACCCATAAAAAGGGTAAGCGCTCAGCAGTAACCTGGACAGGAAAAGAAGGTTTTGCTCTAGTAAAACCTACTGAATTCTCCAACCTAAGTCTGACATGCTCTGGGTGTAGGTCATTCACTGACAAGCCTCAGGCCCTTAAAGGGATGCATCCACCATCTAGGAATACAAACATATGGAAAGCTTTCAGCCCTGATAAGCAATATCTGACAGCCTGGGAATCCACAGCTGTGCTTCTTCCGAGGTTCCCATGAACCCAGGTGTGTGAAATGATTCCCCGCCTTTCTGCTCCCTGATGTGGGTGTGTGAACCCCCTCCAACATAGAGGGACACATTTTTACCCCAGCTGGACTGTTCATGGAGATGAGAGATGCTGTTTAAATCCTCAGCTGCATGTTCTTGCACCACAGAGCCTTCAAGAGTTCACCTTCCAAATTAGATTTTGTGTACTTTGACACAACCAGCTCTCTGCAGGGGCTTGCCTGGTTCTTTGTTTGAAAAGCTGCTGCTTTTCAGCATGGTTAATGGTATTTTTCTGCTTACAGGTCTGCTAGGCTTTTACTCATTAAGTACTTCAACATTTGCAGTGGTGGGAGCATGTGAGCCGAACTGATGCAGTGATGCACTGTGGAACTGAGTCCCCTTCCTTCCTAGCCTGCCTCCAGGCAGTGTGACCTACATGTAGGCACCTAATTAAATGGCACAAACATATGCTGTAAAGTGGGTTATTTACCTAGGATGACATCTGTATTTTATAGAAACAAATTAAAATGTACAGGCACCCTACAAATCCACTGACAAACACCTGGCTACCAAATGACTTGGACTCCCCATAGCAGAGCTGTCCATCAGCAGAGGAAGGCCCAGACTCCAGACCCCCCAAACCAAGTTACCAAGATGTTCAGCCCTAAAGTGAGATGAAGCATGTTAAATAGAGAAACAGCTCAGGAAGAAGAGGTGACAGCCTATGATCTATAAAGAGCATTTTTACATACAGATAAGCTCATGCTGAGCCCTCAGTGAACAATATGCTTCGCCTTCAACAGTGAAATGCAGTAGGAACATGAGGGAAGGATCACAATAGACTCTCCACACTTCCAGAATGCCCTGATGTACTTGGAAGAAGCCCATGGCTACAATGGACCCTCACATGGAGGTGAAGCTCAGTTTAGGTATCTGCCAGTATTTTTCCCAAGCAATACATTTAATTCTTAGAACTGAGCAGCAATTACCTGCATTTTGACAGCAATGACCCCAGAAATAAGCTCCTTATCCAATTCCTTTAAGACTACCAGTTTCTTTAGTGTCAAGCTGCACAACCTGCAAACAGGAACAGAAGAGAAACAGTTATAATCATGCCTGAAAAGGGAAAAAACTCTGAACAGCTTTCATACACAGCAGTATCCCAGTTTGAGGAAGAACAGGTTCCAGACACAAGCCACACACCGTTACAGACATAGACAGCAGAAATATGCAAGGCATCCTTGACTTTCCAGATTGAAAATACAAAGAGGTGGACAGGAGGTCCGTCTGTCTGCTTGATCCAGACCCATGGCCACATGAGAGCGCCTCACAGCATGGACTTCCACTGACCACAGCCTGGGAACACTTGCTCTGAGTCAGACCAAAAGCTTTAGGGTCAGAGGAATTAAATTCCAGCAATATAAAAGCACTGGGTCAGGCTAATTTTAAACTCGTCTACAAAGCTTTCCTAAATTGTTGGCTTTTTCAGTTTCAGAATGCTGGCTCCCCAAGATCTCACACCCACCTCCTCTTGACAACCCACGTATTCTCCTCCTCACCCCCAAACAAAAGTTCTAGCAAGTGGCTCAGGCTTCTCTAATAGGAAAGGAAAGGAGAAAAAAAAAAAAAAAAGAAAAAAAAAAAAAAAAAAAAAAAAAAAAAAAAAAGGAGGAGAGGACTCAAGCCTCTGGCCCTGGCTTTCACATGCCACACATATGCAAGTAAATCACATTCTTTACCCAGGCAGTGCTACATTGTTCTGGTTAAAGCTGTTTGCACTTCTGCCTTCCAGCACAGGGGCCTGGGGAGGGGATAAAGTTTGGCCTAGGTGCAGCTGAGTTAAGGCTCTGAGGTAATGGGACCACGATATCGGCACTGTCACAATTTCACAGAAGTTACCACCAGCTGGTGCAATTAAGAGGGCATTCCTAGAAACCAAACTGCAGGGAGGTATAAACCAGAAGCAAAGACAGATCAGTTTGAGGAAAACAGAGACCAGAGAAAGCTACTGGGTGGACTCTAGTGACTAGGCATCATCCCTCACGCTGGCCAGGAGCCGGCACTGCAGGTCCCTACCCCACTGCATGGGCATCTTTGGCCTCTGCCACAGGATGTTAGGAAGCTTTAGTATGGCTCCTCTGAAACCCACTCAGAGCTCTTTCTCCCAAATAAAGTGTAACATCAGGGCTGTTCGCAAAGGGGCCAAGTCCAGCAGTAGATGGGAAGGGAAGAGGTGCTGACACTGCATTTTGATGCATACCCAGGCAGCAGCAGCACAAGTGCCATTGACCAAAGCCTGCACTTGAATTCGAGGACTCCATACCAGTGCCAGGAAGCTGACAAGTCACCACTGCAAGGGTGACCTGCACCTCCACCACCTTCTTTACCATGAGTGGGAAGCTGAAACATTGTTTTGCTGCAATGCCCGAAGGCAGACACAATTGTCCTGGGTGCAAAGCTGCGAGAGAGATGCAACTAAAGCCTCTTCCCAGTAGGAGCCATGGTGGACAGTGAAGCAGCTGCTGCCTGCCTCATCCAGAAACACCTGTGGCTCCGCCTGAAGACTGCCCTCTCACACGGGGCAAGGAACAGGGAGGAGCCGGTCATAGCTCTCTCAGCCTCTGTTCAAGTGCCTCTCCAAACCTGCCCTTGTCAGCCCCTTCTCCACCGCAGCCCATGCTATCTGCTCTCCCTGCTCATTTGGAAGGCAGTGGTTCCTACTGTCAGCCCCCCAAAACCAAGGTACAGAGAACTACAAGCTCTCTCCTTTGCAGAGCTTTGCACCAGAAGACAGCACTGCCAGAGACACTATCACAAGGAGGGTGGAAAAACTGGGTCTGCCTGGGCCTCCGTCCGCCTCTGTCACACCACCAGCAGCTGCGCGCAGTGTCATCCGGACAGACGTGCCAGAGAGCGCGAGCCTGGAGGCACTGGGTGCCGGAGGAGGGATGGCAGGGCGGGCAGGACAGCTGCAGCTGCTGCTGGGCTGGCGGAGGGGAAGCCAAGCACGCTTTCACTCACGGGCAGAGCCTCCCACCCAGCGATGCAGGCACCTGCAAAAGCAGGACCGCGCAGACCAGCGCGTTCAAATGCAAACATGTGTCCCTGTGCAGTGGAAGTCAGGCCAAGCTGCTTCCCTCAACCTGGAGCGCAGGAGACGCTGCCGGCTTTCCCTCCCCATCCCGAACAAAACAGCAAGCACAGATCTGGAGAAAGGAGGCTGTGGTGCCATTTGTTTTCTTTGTAATGCTGTAGCTGGAAGACAATCGTGCTCCGCTCGCCAAAAGCCACAGAGCTCGGCAGGTCAGGTGCTGAGAGCAGAGGTAGGACAACACACTGGCATTGTCTCGGCTGACAGGCAAGGAACAAAGGCCTTTTCTCCTCGGCCCCGAGTTTGAGAATTAAAAAGGTACGGGAAGAAACAATGGTGTTCTCAGCGCACACAGCAGAGCACAAGGAAGGCGTTCTGTTCTCCACCAGGCATTCCTTCAATTCATCATTTATGAGCTTTGATCAAGCCCTGTGGAGCACTTGCTGCTTGGAAAAAAAAAAAATTAAAAAAATTAAAAGCCTCCTTTACAGCGATCAGAAAAACAAAAGCAGTTAAAAAAGACATGGGACACATCTGCTTTCTCTATCCCCCATTGCTGGGCTGCTGGTACCAAAAGGCGCTTCACACAAACAACAATGAAATGTTTATATTCTCCATCGGCGGGGGGGGGAATAAAATCATAGTTTAAATCCCACCAAATCACTCTTACCCTCAAAACACTTAGTGTTCTGGGTCTTCTATCTAAGTTTGCAGCTAAAAATCAAAGCAACCCTCAGAATACATGGCAGAAAGGGGTTGTACCTTACTCAAATAATTATGAAAAGGCATATTCCAGCACGTCACTGCATCCAGAGCCACGGCGGTACACCCCCTCTCCCCAGCAAAGGGATCCTGAACTGTTCACATCCACAAGTGCGGCAAGAATTTGTCTGCCCCAACTGCTTCTGGTAACAGCAGCACCTCCTTCCATACACTTATCTTTTGCCTAGATTTTGCTGTACTTCTGTTAAATCTCAGGGGTCAGGAAGGGAACCAGTCTCACAAAACATTTCTATCAATGAGCCTGTTAATTTGGAAGTTTCACATACATACATACATATTTGATCCCTGAACACAGGGAAAATAACCTAGAGCACAGACACATGAGGGGCACCAAGGAAGCTTCAAGTCTGGAGCTGAAAGAGCCTGCAGTATTCCAAGTGGTTTATAAAAAGCCTGGGACTGCAATACAGGAGGTGCAGGCAAATGCTTTCTTTGCATGTTTGTCTCAGCATTGACCTATGGTTGCACCTGGGGAGTTAAGCTAGCAAAAGTACTGAGTTAGCCAAAGCAGCGTTAAGTAAGGGCAATAGAAATTTGAGAGACAAGATTTCCACCCTTTCTGGAAGATTCATAGTAGATCTCCCTGCTAGGAGCACAGCTGGGTCCTGCGCAGCAGCAGGCAGTGCCTGCTGAGGAGCTTGCATCCCCTCCAGTCACACATGTCCCCCCACGACAAGGAGGCACGAGGTACTTGACTGACCCTGTTCTCAGGTTAACAAATCATGAGCCAGCTTAATGCGTTCCACAAGAACAAAACTCTTCATCTTTTTACAGCGCTGCTGCTAAATGCAGTTTTAAAGGGGAAACCTGGACCTGACCCAATGGTTTCAACTCGCCCTGCTAATGCAAGCTGTGCTGAGTAGCTTCATCACGAGCTCTTTGCTCAGGGAGGCAGTTATCTGCAAAGAACATAACGTTTTGTTAACCGAGACCCAGCAAACATGCCCAGAACAACCAAGTAAAGTGTTGCATTCTTTACTCACTGGATGTTTCGATTTCACATCCCTCTGAGTAGAAAGATCAGGAAAATAAACCCCCTCCAAGAAAGAGTCTGCCTCACTGAATTAAATGTGTGTGTCTCCACAGGGAACACAGTAATTGCACTGAGACCTCACTCATGCAGAGACAGTCGAATCAACAGGAAGGAAAAATTAAAAATTAAAGACCTGTATTTTAATTAAGCCCCACAGAAGTCGAGACTAGTAACAGATGCATCCACAGCTATAGGGGACTGCAAGTGCAAGAAGGGACCTGGGGCAGGAAGACTCTAACTCACTGCATAAATACCCTTTGTCCAGGTTAAAAGTTGTGAAGACATTGTTCCTAGAGAAAACATTTAATGCCAGGAGCACTTTCCTCTGAGATCTGTAAACCTCAATCAGCCGATGGCTATAAGGAAGGAATTGGTCTCTGTTTGGTCACTGGACAGTTTCACCCCACCCAAGTTATATCAGCATTTCAGGACAGCAAGCAGCCTCCCATCCCGATGCTTTCAACCTCAACTTTTGAGTGTTTTGCTCCTAGCTGACACTCTACACGCAAGTCAGTCCCAAAATAAATCGCGAACCACTTGAAATAGAAATGGAGGGAGACACCCGCCTACAGACACACTTGCCGAGACAGAGTCATTCTGCACATAGCTACAGGGGCGTCTGTGCAGGAGAGGCCAGAGTGAGAAGCCCTGCGCAGCATTTTTCCAAGACAGCTGCTCAAGCAAGGTATGAACGCTTGCGGTGCACTACCAACCAACTGCACAAGCAGTATCTTACACCTGTTTCACCCGTGCCCAGGAAGAAAAAACCAACACATGGATATACTCGTTGCTGCATTTACACGCTAAAGGCAGAACTCTGTACTGGCCTAGGAGAGTTAGCTCAGGGAGAAAGCAGGAGAGTAGAGCTGTCTTCTAACGTCACTGAAGGATCAGAGTGGGACCTCTGGGCAAAGGTGTCAATGGTAGAAGCTGCAGGAAGAACGTTTCTTCACTTTCCAGAGCTTATGAGATAATTCCCTCAAAATGACCTCATCTCAGTCCCATTCTCAGGTAAGCTCCAAAGCAGCAACAAATTAAATGAGGAGACAGAGGTCAAGCGCCCCAATTTCTGTCATGCCAGAAGCACAACCTGAGAAACTTGCAAAAAAACATGACAGTCCTGTATTAGTCTCTGCTTATTTCTCCTTCATTCACACTTGCCACCAGCTAAACAGCAACTCTTAGCTAGCTGTTCTGGCTACAGATCCATTCAAGCAAGCTTTAAGAAGCCAGGAAACAATTGCAGAGCAAGTATTTTCATTGTTCTTGTTCTCAAGAATCTTGAAATCCTCTTCCCAGCATTAACACAGAGAATTAAGCTCTTAAGATTCTAGAGACTATGATCCACAGAAGTGCTGTAGCAAGCAGGTCTTGTTCAGACAGGTAAGAGGATGGCAGCTTAGTTTATGCAACCAGCTCTACCCAGGACCTCACAAGGATACACATACACAGCCAGACACTATCCTTTCACAGCTCAAGTATGGTCCCTGCTCACTTCAAATATATTACAAATATATGTACTCCAAACTGAGCATGCAAAAGGGGTAGGAGTGTCAAAATTTTGCAGACCTGCATCATTTTTAAAAGATCCTAGAATTTTGCATGGGCACATTTGCTATTTGAGGAGCAGCACACAGTTAATAAGAGCAAGGATTAAAGTGCATCAGAACGTAGATACTCCAATCCAACATACCAGTTGGAAAAGGTTGAGAGATATCTGCCTTCAGTGGGACAAGACATTGCTGGCTGGCTCTAGGGGAATTCACCCAAGGCAGAAAGGAATCAGGATCCCTGCAAGCCAAATAACTCTGGTTCACAAAACAGAGTTTACATATTCCATTGGCACTCCTCATTTCTTAGCGCTTCAGTATTCTGCAAAGAAAAGGGCACTACTGAGGTGCAGCAATGCTGGTGAAACCCACAGGCATTAAAGCTAATTCTCCACAGCTCCACATACTCTTCAGGTAGCCAAGCAAAACTTCTTCTGCAAGCTGGCAGTTGTGTCACACCATGTTCTGACTAGCTGGCTGATACCTGATGTATTCCAAGTCACACCGGCAGGATATCAGCCTGTCTGTCACCAACTGCTCGCCTCCAGGTACATGCTCTGAACTGTGCTAGTGAGAAACAGCAGGTTTCTCTCCCTTTAAGAAGTCATTTCAGCAAGAGCTGAAGCAGCTGTCTTTACACATCTGTTGACTTCAGTCGGAATCTGAGTTCTTGCACACACTGCTATACATTTGGCCTCTCACTCTTCATTTTGATGGTTTCAAATCCCTTCACAGGGTGACTTAAGACAGGAAGGGGGAAAAAAAACCAAGCAGAACATGAAGCAGGGATTAGGTTTGTTTCTCAGACAGGCAATGAACTGCAAAGGAGTTAGACAAACTCACCTACGTTTTCACACCATGCTGCCTGCAAAGCCAAGCACGGGCACAAGACTAGTTAAATACACCTCTCCTGGCTTGCCTCTTTTGAACTCAGCATCTGTAACACCTGGACTGCATGGCACCCTGACACCAAAGTAAGCATCCATGAAAGAGCTTATGGTACTGGTGGATTAGGTTTGATCAATGTTTTTAAAGTTTTGAGGCGATAAGAAGGTGTTTTATTAGCTTTAAAAACTGAAGTCAGCAAATAATGAAAAGCTGATACATGGTTAAGGCTTCTTTCACAGACAATCAGGATTACATTTTCTATTTTACAGATGACACAAACATATCTGATATTTCTTGTATTAATTTAGTAGTAGCTGGAGTACCCAGAGGCACCACCACTAAGGAATGAGCAGCAAGAGGGGGACAGACCAGGCATAGACACATCCATCTGATCAAAGGCCAGTGGTAGCTGTGGGTCTAACAGGTCTGCACAAAATACCCATGCATGGCAGTACAGCCTCTCGCTCAGAAAGCCTTGCAGCACTGAAATGTCAGTCTCCCATTTGAGTACCTAATGAGAGCAGTCAAAGTAGCAGGGAGGGGGAGCATTTAGGATGTACGCTGGTCAAGCCATTTCTGTAGCCAGGGCTTCATTTCTCAGCTAGCCAGCAACAAAACAAAGTCACAACCCACTAAGCTCATGTCAGCCAGCCAGGGTGGAGGGCAGCCCCCACCACATGCCTTACAGATTGGTGCAAAAGTGTATATACACAAACAAGAAAATGAATGACACCGTGACCCAAAAGGAGACTCTGGGAAGAGGAATGCAAAAAGCAAATCCGGGGGGTAATGGATGAAGAGGACTTTCACAGCTGGAACAAACCCAGCAGCTCCCCCCACCCTGGCCCACTCCTGCCTTGCATGCCTTCCTTATGCAACCTGCTTTCTCGTCGCTGGCCCCCTGCCCCAGACAGCAGTGCTTGTCACACAGCGGGCTGAACACTGGGATTGGCTATTCCAGGCATGCTGATAGGAACGATCTCCTTGTCTGCCAGAAGTGGTTCCCATCTGTCTCTGAACCCTCTGGGACCAGCAGGAGCTGCACAAAGTAGCCAGCAGATGAGAAGGACCATCAGAGCTAAAAGCTTCCTGATCTATCCACAGCTTGCTGCAAAGCCTGGAGCAGCACATCTCTGCCTTCATTTGTACCAGCCTTCCCCTCCCAAGCTGACAATGCTGCAGCCGGCTGCAAGAACAAAGACAGCACCCAGCCTTCCAGCACACACCAGAGGGAATCCTTGCAGTGGAAGCTAGCTCTGTTACAGGCACCACGATGAAAGGGTTAAAGAAAACGCCTCAAGGCACATGTTTTCTGCAGCATATGCCCTGCCTGGATGGGAACCCTCACTCTCTCCCCTATGCTCTCCTCCACCACATCCATGCCTCAACCCTGAGCACAGCATCCCCAAATGCAGCAGTAGCAGCATCAGGTTGGGAACTGCAATGTCTCCACAGCAACTAGGGATGTCACAGCTGCACGTGACCAGCTCCCTGCAGCCATGCAACAAATGAGACCAGCTCCTCCGACAGCCTGCTTGTTCCTCCTCACTCCCCTCTGGAGTAGTCTGATGGCAAACCCTCCTTCAGCACTGTGTCAAGAACCCTGTTCTCCCAACAGCCACTTCCCCAGCAGCTCTCCTGCCCCACCTCAAGCCTGTATACGCTCAAGCAGCAAGGAGCTGGCGTGCATCTGAGCGTAGGCAGATTCAGAGGGACGTCCTGTGCCAGCCAGGCTGTTATAGTATTTAGTGTTTCCTTTTTGATAGTAGGAAGCACAGGTCTCCAAGCACTCTTGCGCTCAGCTGCTTTCAAAATGCTAGCTGATACTCTGCTTTTTGTTCCCACTGCTGAACGTCACACAGAGAGAGCTCACTGCTGTGCCACCTGGTGCTGTGCTCCCTGTGCACTCCTGTTGGCTACTTGGTACCCTGGGGAGACACTGCAGTCCCAGCTACAGCACAGACTGCCCCTAAGGCCTGAAAATCATTAGAGGCCAGGACTCAGCCTGAAATACCCTGGTCTTCCCCTTTGTAAATCAGCCATCAAAGGCCCCCATCAACAGGAGAAAACTATGCCAACAGGAGCCTTGACTTCGGGCCCATATCAGAAGAGCTTGTAATGAAGAGCTCAGTTCTACTCAGGTTACCTGTCACTGTGATCTCTTCATCACAAGAAATCAGGACTAGGAAGCCTCCAGCTAAGAAAGCCAGCAAGGAAAAACAGATGTCTTCTCGGTGCTTGCAAATCAGAGCCTGCTCTCAGGGCACGAACAATTTGCCATCTCTCTGCCTTGTTTCTCTCCACTTCAAATAGCTTCCACAACACCTTCTGATGCAGAGGCAAGCTGAACAGCCTGTCACTCCACAGACCAGACAGGCTCACACCATGGGTCGCATCAAATTACTTCTCGCTCAGCCATCCCCACATGCTGCCCCGTTCGTGAGCCTGTCAGACATGTGGCCCTCCCAGCAAAGCCAAGATCCATGTAATTCTTAAGACTCGGTGCTTCTGTGAAAGGCAACCACCTTGCACCGCTCCGAATAAACAGACTTTCTGAAAACTATTGTAGGAGGGTTTTTTAAGGAGTTTTGGGGATGGGTTTTTCTGTTTGTTTTTTAAGCTTGCTTTTCCCTTGCTGACCCACCTGGATCCAAGGCAGAAAAGCCAGGGCAGGCAGCCCATTCCAAACAGACCGTCATTCTGTAATCTTGATTAAACCAGTTGCATCAAGTGCCAGATGAACAGGGTCTTGTCTGTAAAATTTGCAATATGGCCTCAAACAGACAAGATGGGAGAACTGCACAGGCATAATTTAGAGCCCAAATGGCTGTTTGCTTTTCTACTGACAACTCAAAATGTCCTGTAAGGGTAAAGGCAATGCAGCCAGCAGCAGTGAAAAACATTTGTGAACTTTGATGGTACGTTTGGTATCAGCCAGCACAGCAATCAAATATGCAAAGCATCCCGCTGGCGGGACTGCTTTCAGACTAGAACACCATTTCACAGATCCCAATGCTGTTCTCATTGCAGCAAGGTTGTCAAAAGCCTGCCATTCTGGCCTTCTTCCAGATCAGCACGTGCAGCCAGCCACCCCAATACCTTGCAGAGCAAGTCTACACTGTTCCTTTATTTGCCCCATGTCTAATGCCAGCTCCCTTCTCCCCTGACTCCAGAGATGAATGGGACGACTGTCAAAGAGGTATCAGAATTTGTTACTCGAGGTAGAAACATAGGGTTTTTTGCATGATTCTCATCATGCCTCAAACACAGGAGGACTATATAGCACCCCAAAAATACTATTTCCTTCCAGCATGCAGAGGTTCCAAAAAACAGTACTCGTAATCTGAACTATGGGGAAGGAGCAGCAAAGGGAAATTTGCAACTCCAAACCCCAATGTATTCAACAGCCAGTTGGAAGAAAGGTTAGGAGAACCACCAGCTCTACAAAGAACAATTTCTGCAGCTGGACCAAACACCCTGTGTAACGCTTGCAGCACCTCAGCTGTTTGCTCTGACAGCTCCGTGGCACACAAGCATGGAGCCCTCTGAGCCCCACAGCACCGGCTCATCCATGCACAGGTGCTTCAAATGGGACTGCAATGCTGACAACCCATTTGCTCTCTGGCCACAGCTCAAAGGATGTTTCCAAATCAAGCACAATCAAATAGTTATAAAAGGAAGGTGGTTCTTTCCCAAAATGGTTTATTTGTATTTGAATGGTGCCAGTTTTTACAAGGCAACAACACAGAGCTGACAAAGCAGCCTCCATAAGTGCTAAATACAATTCACAAATAACTCTGGATCCTGCCACTAAAGCTGGGGAACTCTATTCAGCATTAAACACATTGGGAACACTGGCTAACATCCCTCAGACTGGAACAGAACATCAAGGGTAAGGCAGATGAAGTGTATTATCCCTTGCAGATTTGTCTCCCCAGAAACAAAGGGGCAAATTTGAGAGGAGCTTTGCAATATTAACAGTGGTTGAAAAAGGTCTGAAAATGCGAAAGCGTTCAGTGCTCCTTGCAAGGAAAGAAATGCCTCTTCGTGCCTTTGGCTGAAGGTGCATTGTGCTCTGGCGCCTATCCCTTGCTTTTCGTCCATCAAATATTCTGGGCAGCGCCTGCTCATTTGCACACTGCTGGCTGGAGTGCTCAGAAGAGCACAGATAAGCTGAGAAGGAAGTCACCAAAGAACAGGAGTAAGTGATCTGGTGAGATTTTAAAAGCCAAATAGTTAGCCACATTGCCTAGATTGATGGAAGATGGCTGAAGTGAAACTACCACCAGTACTGCCAGGGAAGGAACTTCAGCAGTAACCAGAAGTGATATTTTAACTTCCAAAACCAGCCGAACACCACTGAAAAGGCTTACAGAGAGTGCAGTGCCTAGCCTGCTGTCAAGCACAACACAAGCTCTCCACCAAAAGGCCTTGAAAACTACAGAACCCACCAAAAATGCACCAATGAAAAGAAATGAGGATCTCTTGTAGCGTTTAAAGCTGACCCACTGAGGTTACTTTACAGTGCAGCAGCAGCAGATTTTGCATTGACAAAGACTGCATCAAACACCTTCCCCCCCACTCTGAGGAGATACCTGAACAGGAGGGAACCCGCATCACCAGGCTGCCCTTACAGGCTGGGGGACAGCCAAGAGGAGATGCATTTCCAGGCCTTGCAGTGGGGTTGCAAACAGCTCAGGTTTTCAGAGCGCTTCGGATCCCCCCTCAATGAGAGCAGCTTCCTTTAGGGTAACTCCCAGTCGCCAGATGATCTCAAAATGTCTCTCAACAACACTTTAAAAATGTTTCCCTCCCCCGCCCCCCCAATCTTTCTCTTCACATCTAAATATACTCTGTATGCTCTACTTTAAAGCGCCGCTACTGAAAAAGAAAGCACTTGTTTGGAAATAACTCAGCACAAGGTTTTCTATTTGTTTTCTTTTCTGTAAAAAACCCTTGTGACTGAGATTTCACTGCATTTCTCACGTAAGAGGGAGAAAACCTGGCAACTCAGACTTTGCTTATCCTCTTTTCAGAAAACTTACATCACCTTTATCAGGAAAAAATAGGAATCACAATTTTTACTAAAGGTGTTCAGAAGAATCACCAGTGCCAAATGCTTGCAGTGGCGGGCAGCACGCAGGGATTTGCTCCGGAGAAACATTTGCATTTGCTTAATATTCTAAACCTCTTCAGCAGCTGTCGGAAGTTGAGCTGGCAAGCAGAGATTCAATATTATTTAGATATTGCATTTCTTCAGCACCATTGCTGGTGATATTTCATTCCTGAAAGCAATAAGGGAGCAGCAACGCAAACCAAATGTCTGAACTTGTTAGTTCAATTTGTCAAGAATATTAATTAAAATATGAGTGACCTGTGTAAACAAGCAAAAAAGTATGCTGTGATAGACACAAGGTGCTCCGAGATGCTGGTCTTCACTGCTCGGAACTTGTTCCAGGCCCCCATGTGATTTTTAAGGCTGAATATAAGCAATAAAACAGTAAGTGATTTATAACAATCATAACTCATACAGTCCCCACAACCTTTCATCAGGCTTACGAGTTCCCACCGAACCCAGATTTATCAAGATAAACTGTAGGCGCTCTACAGAATAAGCAGACGGAGGTAAATGAGGCATGAACAAGCAGAGGCTGGATACGAGGCAGCTCTTCCTCAGCAGGATATTAAGGTTCACTGCCAGGAGGGATTACCGAGGAGCCTATCCAGCATGAAGATAGAGTTACTCCATTTGTGAACAGGACCACACCATGAGATCACTCATGGAGACCAAACTCTACAGCCAGAACAGTCTCAGCACCCTGAAAATGTTCTTTTGTAATACAGCTGGCTGATGCAATCAGCTAACACTAACATGACAGTGATGCTAAGAGCAAGGAATAGGTATCAGCATTACTTTGTGGTCAGTGCTTCTGTTTATGGATGAGACAAGGAGCATCCTGAAAGCAGGTGCAAGTACTCAGGCTGTCAAAGAGCATTTCTGTCACAGAAACAGTTGAAGATCATCAGTGGGGATGAGGTATGAACAAGGACCACAACATTTTTTCAAGCATCAGGACAGGCTGTATCCTTAATTTTATGCCCTCCTCACTCAGAGGACCACACTTAACCTCTGACTTTCACCACATGATTACAGCTAATACCAAGCACATCAAAGTTTACATTGGGGCCTATGGCTACTCATACACGAAACGTATTTATGTACGCTGTATGTTTCTGACTGCTGAGATGTTTCACCAATAGCCTCAAATACACTAACAGGCAAATGATCTACTAAACACCACATTTTCTAAAGCTGTTAAATGTTCCACATCCGGCAGATTGAGCTGATATTTAAAAGGATGATGTAAGAAATTCTCTGTTGGGGTACCTGTAAAACATTAAACCCGCTTCTCTGTGCCCATCTGCTACAGGGTAATACAAATCCACAATCCCTCATGCTCTCTTCCTTTGGAGCCTAGGTACTTATACTGGAGCCACGATGAGAGGGGCCATCCCTACCTTTTCACATCTTACAAATAGTAGAATAATGCCTCCCATTTTAAGATTTTGCATGCAATTTGCAAGAAGTCTTCCAGGCTATGGTTTGGCATGATAGTCAGCACCAAGGCAGTCAAATCCACGTCTCTGAAGAAATCTTATTTCCCTACAGAGAAAGAGAACAAGAAAAGTATTTTTGGGGCTCCCACAACCCTGGTAAGCCCGAGCTCTCCAGAGCACCAGCACAGATTTGCTACCACTCCCCAGGTGTGTATTTTGAGCCTTCATTTCCACCACTGTGAAGCAAAGGTCAGTTCATCAGCTCACAGCAAGCACCTTGAAGCTGGATAAAGGGAAACACTGGAGCCAAGAAGAGTGCATGCTACAACTGTTTCACTAAGATTTTCACATGTTAAGTATATGTGTGGTCAGAATTCTGATATATGTTCATATAATTACAAATGACTAATGAATTTCTCTGTTTTCACACCTCAGTCAGCAAGAACACTGCAGAGACAGATGGCCCCCCACGACTGATACTCAGCAGGGTCCTCTGTCTGCAGATGTACCATCACAAACACAGATTAGCTTCTACTCGGAGCAGGTCGTCTTGGAGGTCTGGTGGAGAGTGTGAATTCACTCACAGGAGAAAAGCCCAGTTACTCATGCAACAGTTTGGAAAATCTGGTGATAGTTTTGGAACCAAAATAGCACAGGAGACTGTCAGCAGGAGCAGCAGCAGTCTGCTGGCAGAGGACAGAAAACAGAGAAATAAAAGCTAGAGAAGGAGCCCAAATTCACTGTTCAGGAGACAGCAACTGTGGGAGACGAAACGAACTGTTGAATTTCCAGAGATTAGAAAATTGTTCACACTAAGCTACACCAAATTCTGCCTTTAAACTGGCACAAGCCTTGTGTGATGTCCTGGATGTCAATCAATCTATTTCAACTTACCTATAAACAGATGTTGGCTCTTGGTATGGCTGCAATTCAGTCAGCCCTGTACCAAACCCTGGCAGCCATGGGCCATAGTGACTGTGACAGAATACAGTATGCCTGCAGCCTCCAGTTGCAGGGGTTTGTGATGCACCATAAAAAGCAAGAAATCACAAAAGCATCAAGTCTGATGGATCCAAAGTGGAGTGAGAGTTGCAAAATTTCTCCATTCAGTGGGAAAGTAGAGGAGAGCTGCAGCATGCAAGACTGGATATTCCTGATGCTTCAAACATCAATAAACCTTTGTCTAATGTGTCCTTTACTGTACTCCAGCTGTCATATGATTTCTGCAATACAATGCAGGGAGAGCAAAGTAAAACTCAACTTGGTACCCTTTTCTCATGGACACATCTAACTTACTTCCCCACCATGGATCTACCCTGCTCCAGATACTTCCTATCTGCATGCAGAAGTAGCAAGTGGTCAAAACATTCTTAGAGCTTGATAAAAATCAAAGTCAAGTGTTTTCAACAAAATCCTCTTTGTTACCACATTCTGATTGCTTGGCTACTAGCACCACAAACCTGTTCAGAGAGATGCCTTAACAATGAAGTATCATTTAAAAATGCATTTGCAGCTGTGCATATTTCACTTCAGTCACACGATTGTGAATTATACCTCAGCATGTCCTTGTAGAAAAGAGGTGGGCTGTCAGGGGGATGGGGAGGGGGAGAGAAAAGAAAGGAATTTCTACCGAACAAAAGAGCTCCAAGAAACTGATACAACTTCGCTGGAAGCTATTCCCAGCCCACTCAACATTTTTTTATTGTATACAGACATACCAGAATCCCAACAAGGGACATTTTTCCCAGCTAAAATATGAACCATCAGCAAATCTGACCACCACCAGAGAGAAATATGACAACCTAGTGGAAGCAAGGAAAAGCAGAGTGAAATCATCTTACGGTGTCCTAAACCAAGAGCTACTTCTGAGAGCTCAGAGTGTGTGGCAGCCTCACACAAACACATGCCCAGTACCCAGCACAGTGCTAGTCAGAGCTAAGCAAAGCAGTATTCCTGTGCAGTTACTTGCTTTACTGCCAGTCATTTACATGGCACTTAGAAGTACACAAGACAGCGCCTTTTCCCCACGTCCCCAGAAGCCCTGTGAAAAACTGGTACGACTTTACCAATACTCATCAGATAGTTTTACCCATTCTGCAGGAAAGCATGCACTGACTCCAAGTCCTCTGGGAAGCCAAGCACGACGCATTGCTTTCACAGGTCGAAACCACACCAGTGGCCTGTGGCAACACTGAGAGAAGCCAGACAAGTAAATACTGCAAGAACGCAGGAAGCAGCATGCAGCTGGGATGTTGGTGAGGTCGGGCTAAACCCACTCGCAACCCAGCTCTGGACCAGAGAGTGTACTCAAGCACCTGGGTGCAACAGGTTTTTTCATTCAGAGATCTTCTTGAACACTAGTGCTGTTCAAAGGCGGAAACACCAGGAACCAGACTACTCAGACCTTCAGGAGAGCAATGCTGCAAAGCAAACCTGAGCACGTGAACCCAGACAAAGCAGATGCATCTTCAGAATGCAGTACCAACAACATCCGTGCAGGCACCAAGAACTTGCTGAGCACTTTGCTCTCAACATGGGAAGGGCAAGGGACCAGCACCAGAAAGCTAGCCTTGAACACAGGTGCAGCAGGAACATAAACAGAGCCACGCAGCGCAGCACTGCCAGGCTGCATGCATGTTTAGGTTACCATCCTGGAACAAGGAAACAATTGAATGAACAGCAAAAGCTTATTATAAACTTTTTTTTTTTAAGGACACCCAGCAGGACCTGCCATTAACATGTCAGAAAAACAGAGGCATGCTGACCAAAGGCTGAACTGTGAAAATCCACCTCTGAAATCCCTTCTCTCTGGAAAAAGCTCTACCCACTTGCTTGAACTAAGCACTGGTCAGGCTTCTGGTCCTCACACGCATCCCCATGGGCCAAGAGTAAAGAATCACCAGAGTTTTGTCTCAGTGAGCAGCTTTATACTTGAGCTGCTGAATGCTACGTGTTGGGAGGAAAAAATCCTCTGATCTGCTTTGGTATCTGCAAGCAGCTGTTTCAGATTCTCACTGGGACTGAACACAAGCAGGCAAAGCTTATCCGAGTACCTGGAGACACTCAAAAGTCTATTTGTGAAGCAAGGACAAAGCCTACATCAACAGTCTTCAACTCTATTAAGCAAAATAAAGCAGAATCTTGGCAGAAAGAAGATACAGATCCCACCAGCCTCAAAGAGAAATCGGAGCACCTTAAATTCTGGCACACTCCCAGGTGCAGCATAGGGAAGAGGCAGAAGAGCAAATAAAAGGCAGTTCAGCCCCTAGCAAGCCACTAGCAACATGAAATATATATGATCCCGTTCTTGCAGTTCTCAGCTTTCCTTGCAAATCCTTCATTTTAAGGCAGTGGGTGCAACTTGATCAGGAAAACAGCATATCACCTTTCTACCAGTTAGAAAGCATGCAGGTATATTTTCATGAAAGTGGATGTTTTGAAGTGATCCTTTTGACACTAAAAACTGCCCAACACAGAGGAAGAGACCACAGAGCAAGGCTTTAAGACAGTCCCAAGAAACTCGGAGCAGACCCTGCAAACTATAAATCAGCAGGCAGATGGAAGGGTGGAAAGGGCTGTGGGAGGAGAGCAGGATTAGAAGTACTAGAGATTTATGATAAGTGATGCTCTAACAATAGCTTTCTTTTAAGAAGGAAGCTCTTCCTGCTGTAGTTAATCTATTTAGTCTGAATATAAATTTATACACTGGGGAAGGACTGCATACAGGACAGGCAACTCCTCAGTCAACTAAAACCAACCATCTTACTCCTACAACACCTACCCAGTAACATGGACCATGGCAGAGGGGGAATAGTCAGTCCCCCAAGCAGCTGTCAGGGTTTGTTCAGCCTTTACATGGGCTAGATGATGACCTAGCAAGGTCTTTTTCAGCCACGTTTTCTGTTTTCATCATTTCTCCCCACCCCAAGAGGTCATGTAGATGAAAACACCGATTTAACTAATGCCAGATGGAAGCCAAGTTAAACCATATGAATCTTTGCTTATTATATAATTACCTTCATTTCTTGTAGAAACATGGAAATGCTTACAGTCATTGGCTGGATATTTTGTACAATAAACAAACATTTCTAGGCTGTTTATATTTTAAAGAAATTAAGCCCACATGGTTTTGACCAACTACTCCATTACCACGTGGCACATTTATGAAAACAAGTCTAATTTGGAAGCTATGCCAGGAGGTTGCAGACACCAATCTCCCCCCTACAGGAGCCCAAAATAATACTTGGCAAATGTGCTCATCAACTCACAGTCCTAGATTTACTGTGTAGAAACTTAACATTATTTGCACCAAGTGTTAAATACACCAAATTATTTTCTGCAGAACTCAGGGTCATTTAATTTACCTTTAATGAGCCCCAAAACATCAGCAAAGAAAACAGCATTGAAATGTTCAAACTTATTTTGCTACTGAACCAGAGCAGTATGGCAGTGGACAGTTTTAGCACGAAACACACCAAACCACATGCCAGAACTTCCACAGGTCACATAAAATCTACAGGGAAACTTCATGTGTACAGGTAAGAGCAGCACTGAGAAACTGTTACAGATGCAGCTCTGCAAGTCACACTCTTACTACAAAGTCATTAGCAATTAAAGATCCTGTGCACGGATGCAGAGTTCTGAATGGAGCCAGTTGTATTTGTAGGTGTCCCATTAGAAACCAGAAGCACATGTTTGAATTTGCATAAGAATCGGTGTGAAAGATTCAGTTACATCCCAAACAATCTCCAGTAGCTTTGGTTACACTGTCAATTATTCAAGTTAGAAAGTGCCTGTCTGACAATCTCCTTGCAAAGAGCCTAGCTCCCAAGACCTGCTTCCCACCAGAGACCTCCCCTTAGAGCCCAAAAGGAAAGACCACCTCCACCCCAACCATCTCTTCCCCTTGACCCACTCTGCAGCTCTGACAACAGCAGCCCCAAGCTGGAGAACACACACAAGACTTCAGACCACCCAGGGTTTCTAGCACACAGCTAAAACACAAGCCTCTAAACAAGGGGCTAGACTTCTCCCACAGTCATTAAAAGTCATTTCCCTGGCCTGAAGAGAAGCTCTGCTAAATTAAAAATGCAGTGCGTACATTGGGAGCATGCAGAACCACTTATTGCTTCCACTTGATGCCTTTCCAACAGCAGCACTAGATTAAATGGGTTACCTGCTCCATCCTCACCCTCACACTCTGCCTGCACAGCCATTTGGACCCTCATGCAGCAAAGCACAGCAGAGAACTCATCCAACTCGAACAGAACCCACTTCCTCACCTCTACCCCCCGAATCCTGCCCTGGTCTGCTTTACCATGTGAACTCTCAGATGCTTGCACTGGCACAAGGCAGAAGGTGCTGGCAAGCAGCAGCCGAAGCAGGTAGGTTACAAAGAGCCACCAGACACATTGGCCTCAGAGGAGCTGGTAAAAGCTAGCTATAACCTTACCTGAGGAGCGTCAGGACAGTATGCACAGCTCTATACACATCTGAGAAAGAGCTCTTCAGTGAGAGAGCTATTGGAGCCTTGCTGTAACAGGCAGAGGACTGCTAAATGCTTAATGTCTTACACCCACAACTATCCACTGCACAGATGGTAGAATAGTAAAACGGCAGGGACTCCAATGCTGGCTCCCCACAGCTGGGAAATGGATACTACAGTTGCTCTGCTGAGAATGGCAATGTCCCTGTCCCCATTACAAACCACTGAGTTCACACAGTTGAGGCAGCACTGAAATCAGGACACACGTGGCAAGGTGAAATAAAGGCTCTGCACGTGTATCTGATGAGCTGGAAAGTTTGCAGGATTGTCTCGAGATTAGGCCCCATGTTATAGATGCCCATTTCGGAACAGTCCCTCCAGAGGCAGTAAAATCTAGCTCTGGCACAGCCTCCAGCTGAAGTGTGCTCTCCCTGAAGAAACTCAAGACCGAGTGACCTCAAATGATCCTGCTATATTTGTCAAAACGTGTGTGAGGAGATGTCCTCCAACAGCCCTACGACTTTCATGGGCTGAGGAAAGGCAGAGCACATCTTGTCAAGGTTCCAGCCTGAACAGGGTTAAGAGTTATGCTGCCAGACCAGCTCCCTAAAAGACATGAGAAATGAATCAGCCTCTCCAGTGTAGAAAACATGGCTGCTCTTTTAAAAAGAAACACCTAGACTCACAATCCTAGAGCCAAATGCATCCAAAGAGAAGCCATGCCTCCAGCAGGTCCAACAGAACATCACGAGCTATTTCCAGATCAACACTTCAAGCTGGTACAAAGCTCCCCAGTCACTCATTTCTTTGGTTTCAGGATGCACTGCGAAAACTTTAGGTGGGCAGCAAACTCTCTGCAGTAGAAAGAAGGCTGTGCTCCTCCACAGCTGGCCCTCAGCAGCTGCCAGGACAGCTACGAAACCCAGGGGTGCACCAGTTGGAAGCAGTCACGTACTATATCGAAAGGAAGGCTGGCTGGGAATGGCCTTAGACATCCTAATTGTGAAACTCCATCCCATGTAAACTAATAGGAGACCACACTGCTGTGTGAAAGGGCAGCCTTGTCCACCTCACTGTGTGTTCCCACTTCTGATCTAAGCCACCTGCTAGTCATGTTTCTTTTTTTTTTTCCTGCATTAGGATAAAGCAGGTGGGCTGAGCACTGCAAATTGTTTCTCATTCCAGAAGAAGCAGTATGTCTGTGCAGGTTCCTCTCATGGTACGCCCTGGTAAGCAGCAAGAAAGGGAATTACACTGGCATCAAATCCTGCAAGAGCTGTTTCATGACAAGTCATTGCCAAGCTACGATCTCACCACCTTAACGACAGCACTCAACAGACCAATGTGCTCTGAAGGCACAGGCATCATCAGCTCTGCACAAACGATGCGTCCCAGCCTTCGCAGCCGTTCCCTCTGGCCAGTGGCTGCTGCGTGCTCCCACAGAGGATAAGCCTAGATGGCCACAGGAGCACATCACCAGCCTGCCACAACACCACAATCACGGCACAGGGTAGTACAGGTGGGGCCCTCGGCAGAGAATTCCCCACCGCAACACACCGCAGCAGGGGCCAGGACACATTAGGGATCACTCACACAGGACACCGCAAACTACACTTGTGGACCTTTGCCTGGTTCTCAGAAGCTGGGGTATATTTGCATTATCCACGTTCCCCAGGCCGAGATTGTCCTCTCAGCAGAAAGGGGATACAGACTTATATAGACTATATATAGATAAGGCTTCCTAAGAATCTCTCGATGGGGGTTATTCTCTGCTCTATATCTAGGTCTGGCCTAGTGCCTGTTGGGAAACACATATCTGGCAAGTGTATGTGCAAACTGCAGCTTATTTTGGCCATTAATGAGCCCTGCACTAGAAACCCCCGAAACACAGACCAGAAGCTCATTATGAGCTCCGTGGTTTTCCCAAGTCTCCATTTGCAGCTCTCAAAGTGTTTCCCTGCAGAGGTGAAGATCCCTTTAGAAATCTCTCTCCTGCACATGGCATTTACTTACCAGCAGCGAGGAGCACCTCCAAGCCCTCACACTACAGCAGCTTTGCAGAAAAATAAAAAGAGCAGGGAAGGATTTCTGAACAGTCAAGCTTAACAGAGCAAAGGGATCTGATGGAAGGAGACAGCATCTTTCTTCAGAAGATTTTTAACAGCAAAATAAAGTACTTTGCTGAGTGGTGAAAACATGTTTCCCTGCACACAGGCACACACAATTCCTCCCTCCTTTACAGCTTCACACCTTCAAACTTCCACTTCCCCCCAGCAACATACACTTAAAATCCATCCTGGATCACCAGGTTGGTTTCTTTGGGTTTTTTTCCCCCTCTTTTTTTGTTTTCCTTTTTAGAACAGAAGAAACTACCTCCCCAAGGCCCAGGAGGACCTGCATGCTCTGCAGGTTTTGGTTAAACACCAGCATTCCCTCTTCCCTACTCTCTTCCACTTCCCTCCTACAAGCTCCAGAGCACCTGACTGCCCAGAAAGGTGAACCAGCAGGAGAGGGGAGTTGGGTTATCTTTAGACCGAGCTACAGCTTGAGGAGTGTCCTACGCATCTTAGAGCACAGGGGAGAAGGTGGCTACACTACCAGCTCCCAGCAACTGCAAAGCGACCACAATTCCCTATTTCACTTTAACACAGTTCAGACAAGCCGCTGCAGGAAACACGGAATTGATCAAAACCTCCCAGTGTCCCAGCACAGTTCCCTGCCCAAATGGCACAGACTGTCCTTGGGGGCATTTCCCAGCTTGTTCAAAGGAGAGAAACAGTTAACTCTCCAAACCAGCACAAAGTCTATGGATGAGGAACACTGCACACAACATCAAAGCTGGTATTTTATGCTAATCTGCCTGCTTACAGGAGAACAAATGCTATTTTCCTTGACAATTCTTCTGAAATAAGATCTGAGCGACCCTGCAGATTTCAAACTCTTTTGAAATACCAGTAAACCAAACACTCTTGCTTCCAGTGCAAGAACTCCCAAGAACAGGCACTCTGCGGTTCCGGCAGACAGCGACTTCCACGAAGCACACAGCTTCCAGGAGCTGCACCCAAAACACAGGTGCTGCAAAAGTGCAGCAGCCAGCATGCACCACCCCAAGCCAGGCAAGCTTTCTGGCTTGCAGACCCCAGCTCTAGTTTATATGCATGACAGCCTCCACCAAGCAAACTTCACAGCACACAAGCTGCTCTGATTTTCATTTTTGCTGCACATTTTAAAAATTAGATTGCTTCCCACTGGGGCAGGGGAGATCCAACACTGGCATTTGAGCTCCTGATCAAAAATAGTTACTGCCCTGCAAGAAACTGCACTTGAAACTAGACTGGCTTGCAGCTGCTAGATGAGAACGAACAAGCAGGCCACCTCAGAAGGCACAGCTCATGACAAGTGACGCAGCCACACAAAGCACTGCGGGAAAGGCTGAAATGGTTCTAGAGGAGGAAATGGGTTCCAGACTCCAGCATGCAAGAAGAGAGCCCACGCATCTATCTACTCTTCTAAACACGAGGAGTGTCTCTCCTCCTCCTTTCCCCAGACTTGGGCTCACCAGGCAGATCTGCAGACCCTCTACTACAGTTGCACTGACCCACAGACAAGGTCTGCATGTGCAGTAGTCATCAATGACCCTCAACCCTTGTTTTTGAGGAATCCCTCCTCCAGGGCTCCTGGCTTCAGCTTGCCCATCAGAGCTCTCTAGGCAATTCATTGTTTTAAACAAATGAGTGATTATAGCAAGGATCCACTCTCTCCTTGTGAAACTGGCTGCATGCCCTGCAAGCCTCCACATCACTGTACAGTACTATAATCCAATTAAACCTCACCATGAGAGGAGCTTCACGCTATCACATTCAATTAGGCAGTTAAGCCTCTTATCATCTGCACATTAGGATCCATTCGGACTAAAACACCCCCAGCACTGTTTAGGAGGTGGCATTCTTCGACCCAGCAAGGACACACAGATGTCATGTCTGGAACCACAGGAGGCCCATACAGGTTAGGAAATTTGTATAGCTGTCTTCCAGGGAGGTAGAAACACAGGAAAAGTAAGATACAGTGACCAGTTTCTGCCCACTCAGTTACACATCCTCCGAGGCTCCCACCTCCCCCTTGTCCTCCTGCTCCCCAACTTCCTGGGGAAATGGGGCAGTTCTGAAGGAGCAGGAGGGGCCCAGAGGAATTTCACTCTCTTTAGTAAGTCAATGGAAAGGCAAAGGCTAATGGGGGACCTGGCAATACGGAGTCGTTTGGCAGCCCGCCACCAATTCCATAGGAAATACCCTCCCTAGAAGGTCACCATAACGGTGGCAAAGTTTGGCCCAAAAGAATTAGAAAAAGCTGCCAAGATGTGACGCAAATAAAGCCAGTGAGCAGGCCAGCTTCCTGCGCGAGGCCAAAACACGAAGTGCTCTTGGAAAAAGAAAGATTAAGGGTTGCAAGGAACATAATGGCCTCTTGTAACAGCTGAGTTGTTGCTTTTCTTTTCTTGGCAGAAAAGAGGAATGTTTTATTGCTGGTTGATTAATCTATTATGCAAATCATTTCATAGCTAATTTGATAAAGCCACATGGTTGCCACAGAAATCATCCGCAGGCTCAGAGCTGATGAAAGGTGGAGTATCAGCAGCTCCGTTCAACAGAGCTTTTATTTCCTGGACAAGCAGCTGCAGGGTTGCCTCCTGCCACGCCAGGCTGCAGGAACATGGGCCAGACCATCCAGGGAACATGAGGGGAAGGTCCCTCGGGCACCTTCACTTGGTAGAAGGCAAGCAAAGAGGCCCTTCAAAAGAGCAGCCCGTTCCTTCCACTCCCAACGCCCTTCTGCACTGGGCATGTACAGAGTGTCCAGATGAAAGCCATGCACAGCCTCATCCAGAGACCTTTGGCTAGCAGCTTTGAGAGTTTAAGACTTTTTCAGAACTGTTCTTGACATGCAGAAGCTTCACCTTACGTCAGCTAAAAGATGATTCAAAATAGGTCTAACTGGAAGTTTGACTCCAACAAATCACTCGGCCTCAAGACAGAAAATTTTTTCCACTGCGGACAAGTCCAAGTTACATTCAGTAGTATCATACAAAGTGACATACTTAGTAACTGCTGTGATAGGATTTACATGGGGAGCACTAAGGCATCACTTGATCTTGCCCAAAGTAATGTTATTTTGGTCTCGGTCTTTTCCACGAAGACTAGCAGAAATAGGATCTCCTGGCTCTAAGAATAAAGGGGTTGGTTTTGGCCACTGTGCTTTACCCCAAGCATTTCGTCTCCACTGCTCAGTTGTGGATGCTTTTCCTCATGCATCTCAAATATTCAACATCGCCTTAGCAATTTTTTTTTAAGTCTATCTTGTGCGCTCATTTGTATTCAGTTTCCTTCGGTGTAAAATGTTAGGCTTTCCGTGCTATTCAAAGTCAAAACAAAGCCTCCAAATAAGCACTTCTGAAACGTACCTCGTCATCTGAGTAATTAGACATTTTCCTAGTTCCAAATGTACCAAAAATCTACAGTCAGCTCCAAACAAACGTGCCAGCAGTTACCCTAACAAACAAAGAGTCCACTCCTAAATGTGAGCAGACCTACAGAACAGGAGCTTATTTAAATTAACATCTCTCCCTACCTGAATTAATCAGCTGTTTTAATTATGTAGCTTCACCTGATCATATTTATTACTCTAGCAAGTCATCTACCTTTCTCTGCCAATACAGCACATGTTGCCATTGCTTGAATCAGGTGAGAACACGCTCTCACTGGCCAAGTGAAGTTCCCATTCCCAGCATTGGCACACATCCTTCGTACCAAGAGGCAAAGCCTCTCCCTTCTGAGCCCATTTGCAGCAAACCCCCATGGAGAACAGCCAGCCATGGTCTTCACACAGGTCACAACCTTCTCAGCACTTGGCTGGGAGAGAGAATTAACACTGTGTAGGGGTGCAAACATGCAGCTCGCTGGAGCGGCTCCATGCCCCAGCAGTCCTCACTATGTCCCTCCTGGTCACACAGCCATGCTGTCACCTTTACATGCTGGCAGACCCCTCTGCAAACCACTGCAACTCATTAACCTACAGGAAACCAATAGAGAGACAGATCAGAAGAGGGGAGCTGGCACAGGGAGAGGAGAACACAGCCTGGGGCATGAGCGAACTGTTAGGATCCACTCAGCTGCTATGAATCCACAGCCTCTCCTCAATCAATTTCCATTGCCCTTGGGGATGTCCACACCAGGGCTAGTGTGAAAGTCCGGGTGCTGTGAGGCCATCCCACAGCACACTGAGCGGCAACCAGCAACCCCCTGTTCGAGTCCAGGGGATGTGCATGGATTCCCTTCATGCTTCCTCACCCAGCAAGCAAGCTACAGAGGTAAGCTGGCATGTGAAATGCTCAGGCAGTGCCCAGTAAAACAGCCTCGGATCTCCAGCATCATCTTTTCCCAGGTCTGCTCCACAGCTTCCTTCATATCTCCAGGGGACACCAGGTCACATCTGCTCCATGTGCACAATACACTCCACAGTTCAAAGCTCAGCAGGAACTTTTTCAAGCACGTGACAATTAAGGCAGCAGCCTAAAACAAAACCCATTCTGAATGGGAGCATGGACCCTCACCTTCTCTTGCTCTGTCAGACCCCCTTCCAACAAAGCTCTCCCCTCAAGACCGTTCTTCCTCTAGACGACCTCCCCATGCTGCTGTCTCCTCATGAGGCTCCTTCAAGACAGGATGGTACTGCTTCCTGCCATTCACACCCACAACTTCATCAAGAGACTGGAAGATGAAAAAACAATAAGAACACCCTCCCCCCCAATAACTCTTTTCACTACTTTTTCATTCTTTTCAGTGTGAGGAAACAGAGGGAAAAGTTTTGTTTCTCTCACAGTCATGCAGCAAGATGACCACTCTCAGTTTTTACAGGTGGTAGGGAGAACTTTGCATAATGTGACCTTCCACAGGAGAAAATACTTCAACACACAGAAGAAAGAAATGGCAGAAAAAGGTAGGCATATCTCCCTTCTGGCATATAGCAGTTACTCCCAGATAGTGAGACAGTTTGAGTCACATTTCTGCGATGACCAAAAGAAAGTACTTGCATTTCAGAAGTACTATGGTTGGTCAAAACCCCCAGGAGCTACACGTGCTGAAGTCAGAAACTCACTTCTGTGAATGGCGTAAGAGAAACGGAGACCAGCACAAGTGCAAAATGCCACTTAACCTTGTGTTTCACTCAAAACACACAATCGCAGAACAATGCTATGGTTCTTCACTATTATTCTTTCTTAAGTTTAGACACAGCCTTTTCACACAAGGAAAGTCTACAGCGGCACCAAGGCAGCCTTCCAGATTTTACTGACACCCCCCCCAAGCTGAATGGATTTTCAGTCAATCAGCTGCCAAAGAAGAGTGCATTGAAGAGCACTGCTTTAGGGACCTTTCTCCCACAGCCTACTTCTCAGCCATCATCTGGGAAGCATACACCACATCCGCATGAGGCCCTCCACCTCAACACCCACCCACACAGTTTAGGGCAATGCAGTCACGGCCCGCTCCAGGCGCTGCTTCCACTCAGCTCCTCCTGCTCCAGCTACTGTAGGAGAAACGGTTTAAAATGGGGTAAGATTTATTGTATCAAAAAGAAAAGGAAAAGAAGGGAGGCAAGACTCCCTTCCCAAACACATAGCCCTCTTCCATGAATCCTCTGACTTTCTGCCCAAGTTCAAACCTCTCCTCAACTAGGAAGGCCTGTCCTGTCAACAGAAACCCAGAGGGGAACTCGCAACTGGTGGAAATCTCAGAAGAGATGAAGGCAGTTCCACAGTACTTGACCACAGGCTCTTCTCCACATCCTCCTTTCATGTCCCCACAGATGTCTGCTTGAACAAACGGCTCGCTTTGAGCATTGTTTCTCCTGAAGAACAGTTTTCATCCCAGTCTTTCTCACTTTAACACAAAGAATCTTAAATGCCGTTGTACCAGAGGAAAAATACAGAGGCAACAGTACAACGTAAAGGTTTTCAAACTCCTGTCTTCTCTGACAGAGAGGTTTGCTGCAAAGCCTGTAATGAAATGCGAAGCATGGACCTAATGTAGCATCACAAGACACGATGTTAAATGATTAGAAACAGCAGAATTGAGCATCCAGGCTCTGCACCCCAGCTGCTGCTACAGAATTTGCTGTTTGCCAAGCACAAGGAACATAGCACACACCTTACCATGCAATCAGACTAACATCGCTGCAGGAGCTGCAACCTCGGCTACTCCTGACTTCATTTCAGATGAACAAAAAACACTTGACACCCACAGCTACAACTGCAGACCTGACATACATTGCACCCCGGTACACAGCCCTCGCACACTTGCCTAGCCCACGTGGGGCAGTCCACATCCAGTGGCACTGTGGAGAGACCTACTCACTCGGTCACCAGCAGCAGCAGATGCGGCAGCTGGATGTCTGCTTACCCCGCCCCAGGCTCTAGGACAAAAGGGCACCCAGGAACAGCAAGCAAAGGTGATGGCAACAACAGGGCTGAAACCAGAGGAACCCAGTTACACACAAACTCCCTCATATAAAAGCTATGTTCCTAGAAGGTCCCAGTTGCCCCAGTCATCCCATCATTGCCCCAGGGCACACAATCTGAGCACTTCCACCAGCCCCTGCTTCACAGCTTGCTTCAGTGACTCCATAATTTCCCGCTCAAGCCCAGTTCTGCCCCACCTGCCCAGATACCCACATCTCCTTTGCATCACCCAGATTCCTCCAGGCACCTCGACCAGCTGCCTGCAATCTGCTGCCCACCTGCCCAATGCAATTCAAGCACCCAGGACCCACCCTAAATGTCAAGTCCTGGGCAGATGCACCCCCATGCCCTACCACATCAAGGCAGGGCCAGTGTCCTTACACTGCATTTTCTGGTCATCTACAGATTTGCCAAGAAGCAAGCTATGTTGTGAGCTCGTTTTGAGATCTGCAAGTATCAGCATAAATGATAATGCAGAACTAAAAGTCCTTGACAGCGACCGACATTTGGTTTTGGGGGGGTTTTTTGTTGGTGTTTTTTTTTTTTATTTCAGTTTAACAGGCAGTGTTATGAGGTTGGATGAGATGGAAGCCCAACTGCCTTCCTGTAGTCAAGGGTGCAATGGAGAGAACAGTTTTCAAATCAGTGTTAGAAGAGGGCTTCTGTGTCCTCTGTACACCACCAGGGTTGATGCAAACCACACTGGAATCCAGTGCAAAAATTAAAAGTACATCAACTGCTCCTCCAGCTCCTCCCATACAGGCAACTCCTTCCACAGCAGAGGGACTCCTTAAAGAGTTCCCCTTGGTGCTATTCCCCTTCCAAGACCTCCCGCTGCAGAGAAGAAAGGCTAAACAACACACAAGCAGAGAAACTTGCTGCCCAACAGATACTCCAAGGCGCTGTCAGCACAGATAAGCTGTTATAAACCAAGATCATCTGCAATTGCAGGACTTGGGTTTTCTTCTACCCCATGCTATCTTCCTGCCCACGATGTCAAAGCATACGGTTGTGGGTAATGTTTAAGCTAAGATAGTTACCAGTCCCACGAGCAAGCTGCTAGCCCTGCAAGACAGGAGCGCTGCCATCAAGTCCAACCTGCTATCTGGATGGCACAGAAGACAGAGGGATTTGGGGGGGTTTGTAAAGCTTGCAAAGCTTTACATTCCTGCGAGGTCAGCCCAATGACTCTGTTCCCTTTTTGCTCACTCGCTGCGTTCCCATTAAAAAAAAATAAATAAAAAGAGGAGCGCTTCAAAGATTCATCTTCAGATTGTTTAAAACGTCAAAGGCATTCTGTGAAAGCCAGACTTGAAAAGCGCAAGTTTTATAAAAACTAAAAAGGATCCCTCCCATGCAGGCTAAAAAAAAGCACAGGCAGGGATGTATCCGCGTGTTTATACACACACACACCACACAGGCAGGGAAAGAGTCCAGGCTGGGAGCCGGTGAAAAACCATCAGAAGAGAAACCGATGCCCACCCCGAGGCTACTGACCTGGGGCATTTACCAGGCAAAGGCCCCATTAACAGGACACCCCACACGGGATGGCAGAACACAGGGAGCACAACCCAGGGCGAGGAGCTGGACACCCCAAACCCTGCCACTGACGCACACCCCCAAGCCAGGGCTGGGGTGTATTTTTGGGAGAGGGAGGGCACCGAAACGCATGGGGAGGGGGGGGCATAGGGTGACTCCTCTCACAGAGCTGGTGCACAGGGCTGCACCCCCTCCCTTTTTAGGATCGGGGGGTGCCTTCACACAGTCCTTACACCCTTCACCCAGCCCAAAAGCCATCGAAAGGGTAGGGGGAACCCTGCCCATCGCTGTGGTAAGGCTGAGGGGGGGGACACAGCCCACCATAGAGGAAAGGGCCCCTAAAATTGAGGGAAGGACCGCAAAGCTGAGGGGAAAGGGGGGTCGAGGAAGCAGCCCCCGGGGCCTTCCCGGCTGGGCGCGGGCCTCCGACC
>VZTL01013328.1:5126-27593 GCA_013400535.1 Scopus umbretta
TACATTAGCAACAAAAGGAGAGCGAAGGAGAATCTCCATCCTTTCCTGGATGTGGAAGGAAACATAGTGACAAAGGATGAGGAAAGGCTGAGGTACTTAATGCCTTCTTTGCCTCAATCTTTCATACTAAGACCAGTTGTTCTTGGGGTAGCCAGACCCCTGAGCTGGGGAAGACAGGGATGGGAAGCAGAATGAAGTCCACATAATCCAAGGGGAAATGGTTAATGACCTTCTATGCCACTTAGACACACACAAGTCTATGGGGCCAGATGGGATCCACCTGAGGTAGCGAGTGAGCTGGCAGAGCAAGCCACTTTCAATCCTTTATCAGCAGTCCTGGCTAACCAGGGAGGTCCCAGTTGACTGGAGGTTAGCCAACATCACGCCTGTCTACAAGAAGTGCTGGAAGGAGGATCCAGGGAACTACAGGCCTGTCAGTCTCACCTCAGTGCCGGGGAAGGTCATGGACATCATCCTGAGTGCCATCATGCGGCGCATAAAAGACGACCAGGTGATCAGGCCCAGTCAGCATGGGTCTATGAAAGGCAGGTCCTGCTTGACTAACCTGATCTCCTCCTATGATAAGGTGACCCTCTTAGTGGATGAGGGAAAGGTTGTAGATGTTGTCTACCTGGACTTTAGTAAGGCCTTTGACACTGTCTTCCACAGCATTCTCCTGGAGAAACTGGCTGCTTGTGGCTCAGACAGGCGTACTCTTTGCTGGGTAAAAAACTGGCTGGATAGCTGGGCCCAAAGAGTTGTGGTGAATAAAGCTGAATCCAGTCGGCAGCTGGTCACAANAAAAAGCTAATCTATTCTGTTAAGTTTTTGTATCTTGCATAGATATAGCTTCTTTCTGTTTTTTTTTTTGTTGTTTTTTTTTTTCCTTTTAATTTTACAAACCAAGTTGGGAGCCTTGACATTTATTGGGCCCCCATATTTTTCATTTATATTCTCTCTAGTCTTCACCATCTGTTATGACAGTAAATAAGTTTCAAATAAGCCATATCTTCCTCAGCATGAGTTGCTTTTTCTGCAAAAAAAAAAAATTAAAGTTGCAGTTGGATGTGATATTTGAAGTCACAGCTTGTCTTCAAATATTTAGTAGCGTATTCCTGTGCCAAGGGATATCAATCTGCCATTCGCCTTGCTTACAGTATAATAAAGATTATCCATTCCCTTCTTTCATAGATATGTCAAGTCTTTTAATTACTATAGTTCAGGAAGTAGCTCTTTCCACAGGCTTTTTCCATTTTGCTTTGACTTACTATGGTTCCTTCTTATCTTTTTGCACAGTAAATTCCAAAAGGAGGATATAGTGTCTGACTTTGGTGGATGAACTGTGATTCTTCCCTTACAAGTAAATTCGTTGGCTGTAATAGCAGCCACTCTTGTAGTTGTAAACTTCATTAGTGGTTGGTGGGTATTTCAGATGTTGGTACCCAACCTCAAGAAATTTGGCAGGGAACTTTTTCTTCCCTTATACTATACATAGGCACGGGGCTACATTTGAGGAGCCACATATAGTCTATTTTTTATCTTTATCTTTTTATCATTATTTTTTGCCATGGAAGTAGACTCCAGAAAGAAGGCATGTGACTCAGAAGTCGACTTTGTACAGGCATGCTACTTGGCTTTCAGATCTTTCCAAATTTGTCCATTTCCTGGATTATGAATATTGCGTCACAAGGAGGCATTTTCTTTGTCCGTGGAGGATAGAGGTGTAAAATCACCGGTGGTTTTTGTTGATTGTCTGCTAAACTGCAACAAATGTTTCCTTGAAACTTTCCCAGAGTAGCTTCTCTAACAAGGAAATACCCAAAACTGAGACTATTGCTAGAACAGTAAACGTTAACATCTCTTGTGGGCTGTACTTTTTACATTCTCTTAAACTGTTCAACAGGTAATCTCTAGCCTGTGATCTTCCCAGATGTGTTAGCAGGTATCCTGTGATAAATCAGTAGTCATAATTACTCCTTCTCCCTTACATCCCTAATATGTAATATTCTGTGGTTCCAACCGTCCCCATACCAAAATTTCTTTTTTGCATCCTCCTTTGATACTTCTGAAGGCTGTAAGTGTCTTTACTAGGTAAATTTTAAAATCTGCTTCTTTCATCAGTACCAATTGGTACTTTCAGAACGGCATCAAGGAGGGCACTACGACTGAGCGTCAGCTTTGCAAGACAAAAGCAGTTGAGGTTGACTGAAGTGTGATTTATGTGAAAAGACTCAGGCGACTTTTGCAATAGCTACAATATTCATTATGCAAAGGTACTTTTGAGTAAAGAAAGAGGTTTTATAACATTAAAATAAAGCCCCTCTTGTAGTCAAAACTGATGCACAATTAAGATTAACCCTTTTGTTTGTAAGAGGGTTTCACCTATCATTTTGATATTCATAAGCTTCTTACTGTAACAATAAAGGTTTTATTTTTATGTGTGCAATTGTTTTTCCTTTTCACCTGTAAATAGAGTAATTGCACTTTTTTATGATTTTCCAGTATTAGATTAATTTTATAGCATGTTCTGAAATTTCATTCTCTTTCAGCATCAATCTTTGTTTTCTTTTTATTACAGAATTATACTTACAAATAACATCATTTCGTAACAATAAACATAAAAACATAATACAATATAGCAGTTACAGGTTTATAGAGTAAACATTTCATTTGAAAGAAAATTCCACTAGCTTATGCTATTATTTCACCAAAGTGGCAAGGTCAGAAACTCTGAGGGTTAATAACAAAGCCATTTATATTCTAAGATGGGGGGACAAATATGCAGGGATCAGTGACTACACTTGTGAGAAAACATAGAAAGAGGATGTCTTGTCTACAGTTTATCCTTTTCGGAGAAGGGGTCTTGGATAAAACACTGAATTTTTCAATCTAGAGTTAGTATACAGTGTAGGGTAAATTGTATCAAAGCCAAATGATATTCCACAGAATTCAATTTCTTTCACCTTAGTTGTTGAGTGCCAAGTATTTCAAAAGAGAATTAAAAATCTCCCCATGGTACTTTTTCAGACTAAGCACACTTCTAGATAGCGTAGAAAGGTGACAAATATGAAGCCAGATGAATAGCGCAAGGAAGAAGCTGTTTAAGAAAAATATTTTTTCCTTAGAAAAAGAATGAGGAGAATTTTCAAACGTGCAGAATGGTATTTGTGATCAAAGTGTGAAAAGAAGAAATAGAAAGTGAGCAGGAGATTCATAGGGAATTTGGAGTAGGGACGGGTTTTGCCTTGACTGGGGACATCTATGCGATCTGATCACTTACCAAATGCTCTGCTCGCTCCATACAGATTTGCTTACCATGAAACACTGTGCTGGACCACGTTCTTTCCCTGGCTTTCTTTTACAGCAGTAGTAAAAGTAAGTTAGAAATATCTTGGAATTATATCAATGTCAAAAGGAGACTTTACAATTGGAAAAATGTTTTGGACTAAGAGGACAATTTTCTGACAGTTAAATGTCATTTTTATTTTGTCACTTTGTAAAAATGCACTTAAATTTTTGCTAAAGAACTTTTAGAATGATAAGGTCTTGACTCTTAAAGGAGGAGTTTTGTTTCATGGTAAGAGCAAATGTTTAAAAGTCAAGAAACTGTTTTCAAGACCATGAAGCATCTCTGCCCAATGCCATTATTTTCCCAGGTGGAGTGGCTTGCCCCGAGGCCCCTGCCACATCCTGTAGATATGTGTCTCTAATGCTCAGCTGAAGCACTTCATTTTCCTAAGATAGCATTTAATTTTTTGAAGACCTTTCTTTAGAAGCCTAAAAATTGTTTGCAGGTCTCTTAAATTAGAGCCTTCCAAGATTTTTTTAAATTATTTTCTTCATTTTTTTAAGTCATGTGCAGTAAAGAAATGCTATATAAAACAAAATTAGGTGAATTTGTTTCACGCTGTTTTTGCAAAGTAATGCTCGTTGACTCTTATTTCCTTATTACCAGTATTTACAAGTAATGTCTTTAATTACATACCACAGAATGAATCTGACTATAGTTCCCAGCTCCACTTCCCATTTCCTTGTCATTTCTAGACACTATACACTGATTGTCATATTTTCAGTACTTTGTCCTTTTTCAGTCCTTTAAGATACCATTACTTGTCCTGAGATTCTGTGAACAGTTAACCAGCTGGCAGATTATCAGGTCCCGGTAATTTGAAAAAGTTTAGCTCGATGAGTGCTTTCGGACCTGTTATTTCTCTATTCTAGGCTGAGATTTCACCTCCTTCTTGTTAATAGTTGTGATAGTCACCTACATGGTTGGCCTTTGTATGAAGGTAGGCGCATATGTGTTGAAAACTTCAGGCTGCACATTGTCATTTGTTGATAATGCCATTGAATGTTGAACTATTGAACCACGTTTTTCCGACTGCTGATGTGCTTACAGCATGACTTCTTTTTTTTCACTTTAATAACTTCAGTGTTTCTTACTACTTGCATCTGTGTCGTGAGATTAATCCCATGTTAGTCTTCTATGTATTCCCTTAGCCATCTGACCTCCTTTCCACTCCCTGCATGCTTCTCTCTTCTATGTGAGATCAGTGAGTAAGTCACATTTAGTGAATTCATCATTTGATCTGCCCGCTTAAAATCCATGGATTTTATTTTGCTGGTTTTCTTTTCTTTTTAAGGGTCTGGCAAGCTCATTTTTAGTGATTCTACCAGTATCTCGCAAAAAACGCCTCATCCACCTAATTTTCTTGACCTGGTATTCTGTAGTAGATAGTCATCATGACAAATGCATATGTTCTTTATCATTGTATGTAATCTTGCTCTTTGCGTTGCTGATCTTGAAGCAAATGTATAAAGTGTTGTCTTCTAACGTAGAAAAATGATGCAAAAGAAGAGGCCAGTTCAGGCAAAACTCTAGAGTGCTATCCTTCAAAGTCGAGCTCTTGGAGGCTTAATTCAGCTGTAGGAGCAGAGAGGGCAACCTTATAATATTTGCCCTTTGAAATGCTATCTTTCAGAGGTGACCTTTAAGCTAACTCGGGAGTCTGACAACCTGGGTCCTCAGCACAAGATCCTTTTCACTGTCAGCCTCTCACAGTTGATATCTTCTCTGCCTTTGTTCAAAATAGTATCTCCTCCTGATTTTACCTGCCTTGCTTCATAACTCTCTCCTAACTGGTGCTATCATTCAAGTCAAATAGAGTTACTGGACTGTTCCCTTTCTTTTCTGGAGACTTCTTTGAGTTTATAATTCTGTTGTGTTCTTTAGAGACCTTATTCCTTCTAGATTAGATATTCTTCTCTCCAGTAACAAAACCATTCAAGAACATTGTAGTACTATGGGGAGATTCGTAGTCCTGCAGCACTGCACACTCGTTTTGGAACTTAAGCAAACATTAACTATGAAGTTAATCAGGAAAGAGCTCAAACACTCTCCTGACCTGGCAGGAGTAAAATAAGAATGTGGCAGCATACAAAATTAGGGGAACCTGTATTAAATCATATATATGGATGGTTTCCAAGAACAGAGGAGTCTACATGATTACCAAATCAGCAGTTGCCATCTTTAGCCATGACCATTGTGTAGGTTTGCTCATGCTTGTCCAGGCTGTGACTAATGCAGGTGTTTCTAATCGCAGCTTTTAAGAATTCATACATCCGTTTACATAGCTTTTTTGGAGTTCTGAACCAAAGTTATGCACTTTAATAAATAAGCTACAAAACCGAGAAGGTAGATTCATATAAATTGAAGTCGAGAATTCAGTAAGACTTTTTCTAATAGATCAGTTCTGTATTATGCATTTCAGTAGTTATTTTTAGTTTCTTTAAAAGTGTTGAAAACTATTATGGGTTTGGTCTATCATAGACACACTTTATTAAAAACTGCTTTTGCGGAAGAATCCTGCTTAGACCACACCTTAACCCCTGAAGACACGTCCATAGCACATCAGATGTGCACGCTGTACGCGAGATGGAGTGTCTAGGGCATAATGCCTGTCCTTACAACTCCTGCAGCCTGCCTGCCAAGGTCCTTTCTAGCCCTGTTTTCCTCGATTCATCTGCACTGTGAAAAAGCTGTGACCTGAGATGTGTCCCTAGTTCACGGGAGCTTGTACGTCTTTATCAACAGGACAGTCGTGGAAGGGAGGGCCTAAAAAGCCCTGTGGGATTTTCAGCTTCGACTTCTGCATTTTTCCACCGCATTACTAGGGCCTGTCAGCACTTTGTTCCCGATTAGTTGGGCAGCTGACAGAATACCACTGTTATCTCTGTACTTCTCCATACTTTTCTGTACTGTATTGTGTCTTGCCTTGTCAGTGTATTTTTTTTATCTGTACGATTGTTTCTTTGGTTGAATTCGATATGTTTGTTTTTCTAAATGACAGAAAAACTGGTATTTTGGTGTACTTCCATATTACTCCATCAATCACTGGAAGAGGACGTTGACACAGTGTTAGGTCTTTTTCAAGTAAAGCCAGGCTGGTTTTATTATTTTGTTGTGTACTATTTTCCACTGTTCCTGTTGGACTAGGAAAATTGAGATTTCATAGGCCTAACCTTCTCAGCTGATGTTATGCACTAAAGCTAAGTAGGATTTTTTGGAAAACAAGAAGTTCCTTTTGTGGTCAGCTCATTCTTCTCTTTGGCATAGATGTAACAAACTGTGCATGAATTGAAACTGGGTTGGGCTTTTTTCACTGTATGACTCAAGTTCTATTTAGATGATTGCTAGTTAACTATATTTCAAAAAATATGTTTATTTTTTTAATGAGAAGACAGGTAAATTTTTGACTCGGTATCTATAGCTGAAATAATGTCGAGTAATACAAAGAACAAATATGTAAGAGTGCGCAAGATGATATGAAGGAAAGAGATAACAGGAGAGAGAAACAGAGAATTTACAAAAAGATCAGAACAGAAAGAACCTCTGGTTTGGCCAGGATTAGGTCTCTGACCATCAGATATGAACTCGTTTGTTAGAGGGATTAAAGGCAACGTGAAGGCTGAAAGGCAAACGGGTAAGATGAAGTCAGAACGCTGTTCTCTGGGAGTTAATTACACTACTGTAACATGCTGGAGAAGGGCAGCGAGTTTGTAAGCGAAAAAGCAGCTGGGGGGTTGTAATTAGTAGTACTAGCAGCATTTAAAGACAAGGAACATTTAAAGACATGTGTGTTGTTACTGTTTGGGGAAAGAAGGAAAGCTGCTAGAGGAGAGGCTTGCTGGGTGTGAGAGACCATGGATGAAGGCTGAAGGAAAGCGGGCAGTTGCGGATTGACGCGTTCACAGTGACTGTAGGTTGCCTGCAGGGTCAAAGACCGATAAATAGGAAAGGAGAATACATGAGGAAATGGGTGCCATCACTGGGCTGTGGCTGATTCATCTTCACAAAAATTGTCTGTTTTGCAGAGAATTTGAAGTGCTGAAGGGTTTGAATAATATGTTATTATGTAGAAGAGAGATGAGATGGGATTTCTGTTTAGGAAATCCAGATGAGGAAAACAGAGATACTAAGTACGGAGTGCAGATGATGTAGGCAAGAACACAAGCTTAGTGGAGAGGGAAAACTTGATGTTCTTCAGATATGCTCCTGAACCCACAGGAAGGAACTCTGCATATTCTATATATACCACTAATGAGTGTGACTTTTGTATGAAGTATCCTTATTCATAGTTTTCTGAAGCAGACTTCCTAGTCTTTTCAAATTCTCCTCAGGGAAGAATTTTTAAATGCTCCTACAATTTTTTACATCATCCTGAGACCATGACTCTAGATGAGAGCAGAACTTTTTTTATGAAATAGCATACACTTTTAAGCACCATAGTTTTATCATTCTCCTCCTTCATTCTATAATAACATTTATGTCTGGATTACACCTGTGCAGTGAATACAGCTGCTTTGGATCTGCTTAGTGAGAACTTTAATTCCCTTGATACAGCTGATGACATTAATTTTAAGTTTTGTAAAGTCTGTGAGTGGGATTTGCTTTTTCTTATAAAAATATTATGATAACTAGCTAAAATAGTTTTTTGATACAGGTGTTACTACATTTATAAATTTATTGTATTCTATATGCCTCAACACCAAACCTTGAAATACTCTGTTCATTCTTTGCTTTGATTAACATTGACCGCTTACTTCTACCGAACATTTCCAGCTCCTTAGATAGTGTTGATCTTTTAAAAAAAACTTTTCCTCTCATTCACGATTATTTTCTTTAATAAATGCTGTTGAAAAGCTAACAACTTTTTTAAAACCCTATATAACTGTTGTAATCCATATAACTATCATAACAACTACTGAAAAATCACTAAAATTTGTGAGTTTTTCATAAGAGTGCATTGCCCAGTGGTAGGTATCTGAAAGATCTGACTTTATTCTTGTACAAACAGGTTTGGTAGCTACAGACCCCTGTAACCCTGGTTATGGAAAGGTCAGATCTCTTTGCTCCTTCGCAAGCCCAGAGGCTGGAGTGGAAGCCATGAACTGCTGCGGAAGCACACTGTGGCGTACGGTTTGGGGTAGATTTTGTCCCCTGCGCTCCGTATGGTGTTCCACGTGCATGGCCAACTTCCGCGGCCGTTGCAAGGAACGTGGAGGGGCTACACATACTGAACAAAGATTTTTCTTCATGAGTAATTTTCTTGCCTGTCGTTTTTTGGATAAGAAGCAATTTTTAAAATGTGTTGTCAGAAATCCATCCCTTATGCAATAAAAAACTCAAAAGCTGTGCCTGATGACATACAAGATGTCCAGATCTGCATTGGCTCCTTCTCTGCAATCTGTTTACAAAAGTTAAAAAATGCAGCAGAATGGGTTGGTTTGTAAAGGTGCTTTTTGAATGCTAAATCATATCTGCAAAACTGAAACACTAAAATTGGTTTTGTTTCACTACACAAGAGTCTTCTGAAACAAGTTTTAATTTAATTGAAACATAAGGTTAACACAAATAGAACAGAAGAATAATTTACATACAGAGTCCATTTTCCCCTCTAGCGGAAAGAGTTCTATGCATTGAGGAAATAATATATTTACTTGTGGTTCCTATGATAGTCTGTAGTATTTGCAAAAAAAACCCCAAGTCTGAAAATTACATGTGCAATTATTATCTTTTCAGTAGTATTCTTATTAAACTGTCATGTGGAATTTTTTTATCTAGTGAAAATCCCTATCAAAAGAATTTACCAAAATATTAATTACTGATACATTTTGAATTTTAAAAATGCTTATTCCAGATATTTCAGAGTTGTATTTTGATCCTTTTTAGAGATGTGGTGTACCTCATTTGCCATTGATTTCATGTGAGCTAAAAGGCTTAGCATATCTGAAAACTGATTAAATGATTTTATGCTGCTCTTGAGATCTCTTTAGGCCTGCAGGTAGTTGGAAATTCCCAAATAATTGTTAGGAAATACTGCAAAAGAAATAACTTCTTCTGTCTCAGATTTGCAGGAATTCTAATTAATAGAGTGTATAGTGTCTCATATATCCACTCCCTCTAACCACTGGTTTAGGATTGTTAGCGTGGCTATCAATTTCTGGAGCTACACGGCAGTTGAGCTCACTCCATTATTTTTAGTGGGTTTTAGTAGTTTCCCTTTGAAGAACAGTCCTCCTCATTTCCCTCCAACATCCTACGCGGCTAACAGTCGGGAACCAGAAGACCATGCATCCACCGGGATGCGTGGCACGTGAATCCGCGCAGGGTTAACTCCTTGAGATTTCTCAAGGAAACAGCTGCCGGTGTGCTATCCTTGTTGCCTGTCATGCTGATTAATAGTGCCTTGGTATTTCCTGGAATGTCCCTCACTGTCTGTGTTTTTGTGTAGTCACAGTTGGAATCGGAGCTCGCTTACTGCTTCTGTTTTCTGTTTGTCAGCACGGAGAGCCTCCCCTGCACCCGGTGCTTGCAAGCTGCACCAGTACAAGTGAAAAAATAATAGTTCTGGTTACCTAGCAGTGCTAATTACCAATTTTTTTTAGTTTTTTTTTTAAGATTTTAAGCGTGGACTGAAACAAGTTTAGGAGCTCCTAAGATTTTCTGTTCTGTTTTAATTTCTTGTCCAAAGTGAGTGTTTGCAGGCAAACTTTCAGCTCCTGAAAAACGCTTTTAGTGGCAGTATACTCCAGCCAGCCCCTTCTGGTGGGCGAGCGAGCGTCTGCAGGCGGGCTCTGCTTCTCTGCGTGACTCTCTCCCTTGTCCCCAGGTTCAGGTTAGTGTTGCTTGGCTGCAGTCTGTAGCACTGTGTCACAGCAGAAACATGCTCTAAATTTCTTTCTCGTTATTTGTTACGTTTGTGTCCACCTCTGAGCCATAAAGGAAAATTCCCTTTCTTTATTATCTGAGTAGTAATGCAATTTACTGGTCTGCGAGGGGGTTGTTTTGTTTTGTTTATTTCTTAAAATGTTGCATGACATAGTGCTATTAGTGTTTTTATGGAGTAATGATGATGAAACTGCATTCCAGTGGCAGGTCACCTCTAGGTTAAAAGAGAAAAAAACCACGCAGTCTCTGTCTCGATTGCCTGCCGTGGAACCAGTGGTACCTAAATGTTCGTGTCAAGCGTTTTGTTCCGAGTAGTAATCTAAAATATACCTGATACAACACACAGCCCAAAAGTAAATAGCAGGGTAAAATGCAAAATTATTTACACAAAGATAAAAGTATATGTGGAGGTAAATAAGATATAGACCATGGGCTATAGAAAAATGCAAATCCTTTGTCCTGCTTGAGCCTTACAGTTTACATTATTACATCTGCCATTATTCGTGTGCAACTATCACGATTTTGCGAGCTTTATGACTTCTAGACAAGTTTCACAATAAATGACAGATGAGTCAGTAATACATTTTTATTCTATAAGCCATTGCCATATATTTTCACCATGGTCTTCCACAAGTGCATAAAAGTGCTAAGACAGGGGCCAACACAGGATTGGGATACTGAGAAACACAATGATTTTTTTTTTTATTTTTTTTTTTTTAAGGAGGATAAACCTTTCTAATGTTTCAGAGAAGCTGCCTAGAGAATAGTATCATTATGAAATTATCATTTCTACATATCTAGCATTGTATAATTTAATGCTGTCTTCTCTTGACACCCTTAAAGTACATACATAACAATGGCAAAGGTTACCTGTGTGATCCAATCTATTGGAAAAAAAAATTGCTGTTTTTCTCCTTTCACCCAAGATGCTCTTGCCAGTTTGTGAATGTCCACGCTTTTCCTTGTCATTAATGAAACTATTCAACAAGCTAAAAACAATTACATTAGTCTCATTAAGGTAGCTTTCAAGTTCTAGCCATGTGGACCGAATTAAGGAAGAGTATTTTTGTACTTCTGGACCAGAAAGGAAATGAGTTACACTTGGCTGGGCACTAAAGTGATCTTTAGAGAGCAGTATTAGGCTGAAAATTTAAAGATCATGAATAAAATTTCAGAGGAAAAAGAACCTCATTGCTGGTGGTTTAGTTTTGATTGTGTCCATACCAGAAGAAACCTTCACTTTAAAGGTGAAATACCGTGGAAGGCTTTACTGTTTTCTGAAGATGCAAAAGCTTGAATTCTCACAGCTCTAGTTCAGATTCATCGCATGTTCTGACGGTGTCTGAATCAAATTCCTCCAAAAATGCAGGTGTGAACTTGAAAAAAGAGCTTCTATGCAAAATGTGCAGTGTTTGGTGTTAGAAAAGAGTTCAAGGAGCCTGTCTCTCAGCCTTCTATGATTTTTCATCTCCATCTGGGCCTACAGAGGCAGCTCCGTTGATTCAGTAGAATTATGCCTTTTTGAGTCGTCATTTATTTGATGGAGCATTAGTATGTGTCTGATTGAAAAAAAAAAAAATTGTATCAGCTAATTCTGTTCGATTAATGAATAAGGAAAGACTTTTGTTAATTTTTAATATACCTAAAATATCTGGTGCATCTGTATCCTTGTGAATGAGAATATTCCAGTTTTGAAGGAAGATAACATTTGTAGCAGCTTCATTTCTGTTTTATACAATATTACCTTCTCTAGAAGCAGTGTTACTAAACAAAAAAAAGTAATTTAGCTGCACTAATATTTAGTTCTTTTCAGCTCTAAATGTTTCATTTCTTAAACTAAAATTTCATTTCTTATAAGAAGAAATTTAAACAAGATAAATTTGATATTTTCAAAAATAACCACCCTGATTAGATTAAAATCAGAATTTCTCAATTTGCCTGTGGAAACATATTAATGTAATGGATTCTGTTCTGAACCGGATGACAGACAGATTGATGTGTCAACAGAGGAAAGAGTTATAACCATCAACGTGTCTCTCGTTGCCTGACAGTGATTTACTGCTGTCCAACAGGTCTGTTAGCTTAACTTTCAAGTTGAGTTATTCACAGAGTGCATTGCGCTACAAGCGTTTTTTGCTGTGTCACACCGACCAGCAACACGGCCTCCCCAGGCTGCTCCGGCAGAGCCATCGCACCCTGGAAGCCATTATCGGGTAACCGACGGTCACGGGCTCGCCGTCACTCGCTCATGCCACTCTGTTGTAGGACAGGGTCTAGAACGGAGTTTTTAGTTTTGGAGTTCGAGAAGAGTATCTTTTTTTGGAAACTGAAAACTGCGTTGTCTTTTTTATGCCTTTTTTTTTTTTAGGCCTGAAAGGCATTTTTTCATCTTAAATGGAAAATTCTGACGAATAACCGAATTCTGTAAAACCAGAAAATTACTAATATGTGCACAGTCAATGATCTTGGAGACGTAGCATCTACTAACTAATGGGTAGCTCAAGATTTGAAATAGTGTTAGTACAATTTTAGAACTTATCATCTAAATATAAATGTAGATTCCTATGGTTTTAGATCCAAAAGTTTAGATAAGGCAATGGAAAGCCTTGAGATCCTCAGTCCTCACTGAATCAGCTGAGAAAATCCCTTTTTCCTTTCAGCTGTTTCAGAGTCATGGCATCAATTTTTCACTGTGTTATCACTGGATTTTTGGAATTTACTGCAGCAGAATATTCTTGTTGACTACTGATAATTGTTGTATTTCCAGTTTCAAATGTGTGTACCGTTATTTATTATCTGATAGACCAACTTTGCTGTTGATTTTAATACAAAGAGAATCTGGTCCATTATAAATTATTAGCTTAATTATCCATTTGCTCACCTTTATTACTCGTAACAAAATAGTTTGCAAGCAATGTAGGCTGCACTAAAAAGTAAACATTAGAATCTATGTATCACTCATCAGAGTAGGAAGATGCTTGTCTTCATTCCTGGTGAACAATGAAATGGTGAAGTGCTATTTTTGAACTTTAACAATTAATAATTTTAAAGACATTTAAACACCTTCAAAAGAAAAGGGAGGTTTTGATCAGAATGGACAAGGCTGCAATTCTATCATGTTTTTCCTCCATTACTTTTGGTAGAAGTAATATATTCAGATTAATGTAGTAATTCTCAGTGTCTTTTTCCTACTTAAAAGTTTTGTGTGTTTTTGCTTTGCTTTTTCTGAGCTAGATTTGAGCTAGGTTTGACCAACCACCGCAGTTTTTACATCACCTGGAAAACCATTGTGTCCTTGGGCCTTTTTTCGGTTATGTGGTAATTTTCATAGCAGTTTTCCGTAATCTGTGTTGGCATTAGCAAAGGACATCCTTGTGTCCCTGACTCTCTTGGCTTGCGTACATGCTGATAATTCTATTTCTATCCAGAAGTAAACTTAATGGTCCAATATATATACAGTTAATAGCAGCTTAACTCTGATTTGCTATATTTTCCTCTGTTGCCTGTTCTTGAAAACTCTTGCTGTTTTTTAATACATTGATTTGCTACTTGAATGAAGTACATCAGGCCGTCATTTACGTGGCAGTGTTTGCACATACAGCTTGCCAGCGATGCTGTATTGGTGGGTTTCATTTCTGTAGCATGTTGTGTTATATACAATTAGACATTCATCGGTTCTTGTTGATTCCTATGATCAGCAGCAGTTTATAATTCTGAGACAGTTTAGCACAAAGTTGGAATATCCATTGAATGTTCAGGGAGGGTAGGGATGTTGAATGTTTGTCATTAAAAGGCCTTGAAAAATAGCAAAATCATGTATTAAAATTATATACACTTTAATAATTTCTATTTGGAGGGGGAATTTTTTAAAATGTCCTCGGGACCCTTAGTTGCAGGAAGGAGTGTTAACTGTGGCTGCAGCTGTCATACATAGAAATGTTTTAGTGTTAGCTAAAGCTGACCTGAAGTCAACTGGCAAATGTGAATAATATAGGAAGTCTCAGATACAAAATTATTTCACGTTCAAGTTCTCCATTTCCATGCAAGAGGTGACTGGTTTTGTCTATTGCAAAAAAAAATGGCGAGGTGACATACTGTGTTTGGACCTGCTCATCCACTTTCTGAAAAAGTATAAAGAGAGAGGAGTAAGCAAGCTTCACCCACTTGTGCAAGGTCAGTCCACAAGCATGAACGAAGGACACTGAAATGTCTAAGAGAACTGAGAACTGAGTGAAATGTATCTCAGGTTGCATTTCATGGTCAACGTATGTCATTGGTCATTCGTTTAATGTGCTACATTTTCTACTTTTTGTATTCTCTCTCTATAGGCATTGCGTAGCATGAGGAGCAGTATCAGTATTACTAGCACAGCATAAGAAAATTCTGCAGGCTAAAAAGTTGCTTGTTGTCAAAAGACCCAGCATCAAGTACTACAACAAATAAAACATGGACTGAAGAAGAAATTTCAGTTTCCCCTCACACATAAATGATTCTATTGTAATTCAGCCGTCCCATCTGTTAGAGCAAAATTGAAAGTTTACAATAGCGCATATGTGACTTGAGGAGTGTGTTTCTCCTTTAATATGCCTGAGTGTTAGAAAAACAATCATATTATGTTGTAGTTGTCATAGCAACTCCCAGGTTTTTTAATTAAATAAAATATATTATATGAAAACTATTAGGCAATAGCACCGTTTTCCAAATTAATGAAATTATTTTGGAAAATATATATAATTTCAGGACACTGTGAAGATTCTCAAGCAGCTTTAATTGTCCATTGAGTACTGTTTCAACTAAGCATTGGGAATTCCCTTCAGTAGCAGCTTATCAGCGTGGTAGGTCCAGAATCACGCTGTACACGTAGCCACGTTACATGTTGTACCTCAAACCTTAATTTCATTTGCCACCCTCAGAACATCATTCATTCAGTGCTAGGGAATGTAGCAGCTGAATGTCTATTCCAATCTAAAATCTACTGGAATTTGTTTTTTCCTTTTTGCATAATTTGTGTTATGGCTGTTGGATTCCTCAATCATAACACTCAAATACTTGGCCTAGAGAAAACAGAAACAAAAAAGTAATGCAATTATTTTTTCTCTTTCCTACTAAGCTACATTTGCTGTGTTTTGGTTTGTTTCAAATTATTCCCTTATTCTGGACTTAGGACTCAAGTGATAGTACTACATAAAACAATAATTAAAATAGGAATTCAGTTATTCTACATCCTTGACATGAAATTCTGCGACTGGAACTAACACAGTTCCAACACATTCTTCATTTGTCATGTTCCTTATATTTTTGCTTACATGCCAATTTATCTTCTTCAGATTTATATTATTTTTCTAAAATGTATTGATGCAAGCAGAAGTCGCTGATCAGATTTGCTTGGAAGGAACATATTGCGTGGAAATTTCCACACAGAATGGAACATATTTTGTCCATCTAGAGATGTGCACCAAATTCTCTTTTGGTAACTTGCTTGCTGCAGAGCTAGATAATGTGAAACACGTCAGTCTTCTGCTTACCTGCCGTGCACGAGTGGGAGAGCCGGTGCTGCATGGATTGACATTAGAGCCGGGGTGGGGGTGTCGGAGGCACCTGCAGTGATTCTGCAAGAGCACTAATATCGTGCGGGACAGCCCAGCAGTCGGGATAGATGAGGACTGGACACAGCGAATCGTTTGTGCTGTACGTAGTGCTTTCTCCCTGATCCGGTTACATGTAACTTCATTCTCTAGATGTGACCTTACAGAAAGTAGCTCGGGAAGAAGGGAGGGCTATTTTCCTTTTTTCCTGACTGATTCTTTTATCAGGAGCGTTTCTGACAGGAATCTTGAGGAGGTCCTGTGCCCAGTTCTCTTGCAGTTGTCATGTGGCAAAGACAATCTCTGAGCTGCGTTGGCCCAGATTAACTTTTAAGTACTGAACTGGGGTGCCTCAGTTAGGTGCTTAGCTGTTGTAGGTCTCCTCTACAGTCAATGAAGGAAGACAAACACCTCCAGGAGACCCTTGGAATCGTAAAATTAGCAGTCTAGATGTGGTAGTCTTTTCTACTCTCCTTAAAGGAACCGGAGATTCTAACTTAGTTGCTTCATTTAGATGTCTAAACCAGGTGAAATGTACCCAGTCCCTTGCGTTTTAGTTTTACGTGTCTTTAGAACAGGAATAATACTCGGCTATGTTTCAGGCGTGATGCAGAATCAAATATATCAAAGTTTGTGCTATAGTTGTAACAGCTGTGGAGTTAGGCATAAGTGCTACTGCAATACCCTAAGTTTTCCCATAGTGTGTTAACACAGCACTTCTAAAAATAATAAACATTTGATACATATTTATTGTTGAGATCTTTTGGCTTAAACCTCTTAATTTTCTTTTTATATTAGGATCCTGCCAAATCTGTTCCTTTTCCTCTCTCTACTTTCTGTAGACTTTAAAACTATTGCCTAGGGGCTTTTCAAGGGAAACAGACTTTTGTTATAAAATACCAGCAAAAAGGGTAAATTTTGGCATTAAATTAAAAGACAATGAATCACTTTTTTTGCTGTTAAATTAATTATCTTCAAAGGTTTCATTAACAGCAGATTTTTTTATCAGCAAAGTCAACAACAAAATTGGAAACTGGACAATTTTCTCCCATTATCAAAAAAGAAAACATTTTATGGCCCTTTTTTTCTCGCTTTGTCCTTTCTAGAAGACTGACTACACCATGCAAAGTGGGATTCAAAAGTCCTCAAATCTCTTCCTGCCTTTTTTAACTGGAGTTGGAAAACGTGATATCTGAATACAATCTGTATGTTAGTCTGATTCTGTCTAAAAATCAGCTTCTGTACCTCTTTCATATGGAAACATTGAGTTTAGGGTGGTGTGTCCCTTTTAAATAAAAATGTTTGTTCAATCATTATCTAACAATTCTCCTTCTATCTGCTAAACGTCCCTTGATGTTTAGGTGAAATTACTTTGAATAACCTTGTTTGAGTTCAAAACATTTGCCTGCTAAAATTTCAGCTCAGCTTTACCAGAACATTTGGGCCGTTCAGTGTTTTAGCCATTTAATGAAAACAAAACAACCAAAAACCACAACCTCTTTGGTTCTGCTTCTGTTATGAATGTCTGTTGTCTCCTTTTTGGGGCTCATTTCGAAGACCAGAACTTCTGCACAAGTTACGAGAGTTACAAATCGTCTGTCAGGTCTGAATTGCAGCGTAGCTCTATGTTACTAATACTACTGTGTGTAAGCAAAGAAATATCACATAGATTGAGGGAAAAGAGCAACAGCCATGTTTTATTTTTCTGGGTTTGATATTTAAAGAAGGACTTTATTACTTTTTTTGTGAAATGTAGCAACCAGTAACTCTTGAAGATGTTGGAATATAGGTAGTTCAGAAGATTTGAAATATTGCTGTAATAACATTTTTTCCCTTGTCACGATAACTGTCATGATACGATCTTGGGTGCAGATGTAGACATATCCAGTGATGCATTTTTGAGTTTGTTCTCTTTTTGAAAGGGGATTCAGTGGTCACAGTGAGGAGAGATGTTTGCTTTGCCGGGAGGGTCAGCACTGGTGTAGGGTACTTACTAAGCTTCTTCTGGTGCCATTGGAAGGGGAGTGTACCTTGTGCTATTCAACCGAGTCATTGGGTTTCACTTCATGCTTAGAGATAACATGGCAGCGTTCAATGTACAAGTCGGGGTATGCAGGCAGTAAAATGGGGTGGAGCTGCTGCCTGAATCATTGCACAGGGACTGACGCAAGGGGTCTACAAGGTTTGTGGTCTATAATTATCCCTAGTAATTTAAGAATCTCTTTACCTTCTGCCGATGGAGATACAGTTTAATCAAATACAGTGGTAAATCAGCCTTTATTAGGCACATTCTGTAGGCTATTATGTAGGTGTTAATGTTTAAAATGCTTCTTTATTAAAATTCTTCCCAGGTGAACAGGCACAGGTTTCAACTGTAAAAAAGAATTTTGCAGTAGTGACCAACAAAGTGTTTTTCTTTTTAATTTGTACTGGTTTGAACAAAGACTCTTGATGCTTATAATCCAGGGTTATGACTTCCACATGCTGTGGTCAGTCTGTAAACCGAATGGCTATATTTGAAAATTGAGTAGCTGCGGACTCATTTGGTGTCCTGGTTTCAGCTGTGTGGTGCTTAGTTGCCAACTGGGGTTAAACCACAACATTTGGTGAATGACTAAGCAAAACATTTAAAAGCTAAATATTGGCAGCAATGTGTTTTTCTATTAAGATGGCGATTTCCAGATTTGCCCTTAATTACTTACAAGTGAAAGGATGCAACCCCAGCTCCCTTTGTAGATCTTTGGTGGTGTGTGAGCTTGAACTCCCTTTCCATTTGCGTTTATATGTGCTGAGCTCTAGGTTTGGAAACCTCTGCATTAATGTTGTAATTCTCTTTGGGAATTTAAAATAGAAATGCTTCCTGGGATTTCTCTTCATTATTATTTATGGCATAGCAAGCATATTAGACACATTGCACTTGCAAGGTAGCTCAACTTCTACAGTAACATGCATTTTGGTCTGTACAAAAAAGATATCTGCAGTAGAGAGGTAGTTCCATGGACTAGCAAAAAAGATACAGTTGCTGAATTGGTATTTATTGATTACTGCGTTAATCATACTCATTTTTGGTCAGCAGTTATCACTAAAAGCATGCTTTTCTAAGGCCTTTGAATCCAAAGGTAAGACTGTCTGTCCACTCAAAGACTGGGAGGCACAGTGGTGATCTCAGATACCAGCCGTAGCTCTTTCATGGCAGCTACTGTTGCAGTTAACAGGGCATTCCCATTATAAATTTCAAAAAGTTATATATGGGCATTGTGGCTGGAATGTTAACTGTTGGGAATTTGATACCTTTCTGACTTAGAATAGTTTTAGGACCCATATTTTGAGGGTGGGTAATAGAAACATCCTTCAAGTCCTTCGAGGACGTCTGTAACACAGCTCAGAGTTTAGTCTTGATGTTCCAGTTCCCAAGCCACTTCCCTAGTAACCAAATCAGCTTTTGGTTTCAAAACTTATGTTGTCCACTTTTGGGAGAGCATAGAGATACAGCCTGGTCTGGTTTTATGCTGTACTTTGATAAAAATTAGTGATTAGGGTTTTTTTTTATTAAAGACTGTTTTCTCAAGTTACTTGAACAAGCTGCATTTCTTTGTTAACTGTGGGTGAGGGTCACGTTTGCCAGTGAAAAGCATGAAACAAAAATTTCAGCAACTGTTCTAATTCTACAGTATTTGACAGTGATATTAAGTATTTTGTTTCAGAAGAGCTTAAATTTTTGCTCTCTTACCACTGACTATTAGGTGTTTGGGAGCAATTAAGCACCCAGTCCTGGCTTCTGTGAAGTCTCTAAGCACTACTTCTATAGATACTGTTCTTGAGAACAGAATGTCTACAGTTAGGAGCTTGGAAGTTAGAACTTGGTTTAGGACTTCTTTCCCCTCATCTATGGAATTTGAAAAGGTTTCTGCGTAAGAGCTGGAGGCTCTGCTAGTCCCTGTGCAGTTTTCACATGGCACAGGACCCTTAGACCTCCGAGGGTGAATCAGAATGGGCAAGACAGTACCATCCCCAAAATTTATAAATTCCACTGAAGCTTTAGTTTCCTTGCAAATTATTCAGTCTTTGAGGATGGGATTACACCCATTTACGTCAATAGTAAATCTGGCCTGAAGGATATCGGCTTGCATTTACTGCGAACGTCTGTGTTTCGTGATTCAAAATAATATTGAATGTGTTCTGTCAGCCTCTGGTTATGGTAAAGGCACCTATTCGGTAGGTCAGGCGAACTGGGTTGAGCTGTTTCTAGTTCACTGGACACAAAAGGCATGGAAAGTTCTAAACGGCAGCCAGCAGTTACTGTAATGAATGTGATCACACCCAGAGAAAAAAAAAAAAAAGTGGAATGAAGAATAACAGCAGGTTTGAGAGGTGCATTTAATTTTCCTATGATATATTTTAAATTAAATTATGAGTGTAATATGGGCATGATTTCTTCTCAAAAGCTAAAGGCTAATCATCAGTGCTGGTGGATTTATCTATTGCACACTGACTGTCTGTTATCTAGATGTATGGTAATTGTGAGTTTGGCTTACTCTTTAAATCTTGAGAAAATAATAGAAATGGAAATAATGCCAGCTGGCCTTTTTGTTCCAAAGAATTAAAACTAAAAGGAAAAGCAAACATTCGATGGTGCTGACAGTTGCTGGCTTTCCGGGCAAAAAGCAGCATCTAATTTCCATTTATATGTCCCTCACAGGGATAATGTTTTCAAGCTTCACCATATAAAAAAAGTCAAAATAGTTTCTCACTTAACAAGTACCAGTACTAGGCTTCTTGTGTAAAAATGAGGGCTTTTAACAGCCATAATCTGGAGTCCTGCTAGAGTTTGCCCAGGGAGCGGAGCAGCAGTGCATTTGATGTTGCGACTTGAAAGGCAGATGGTCATGTGGCCCAGGTGTTCCGAGTTAGCATATATGGGCAATAAGATGCAAAATGTATACAGGTGGCTAATAAATACTTCACTCCTGCCATTCCTAAAGGAAAAGGGTCCTTTTAGTTGTCTTCCTTTCCTTTCTAATGCTGATACTGTCAGTGATAGTCCAAATAGAAATAGCAGATATTTCCTAGGTTTGGGGGGGTTGGCCTTTATGTATTATTATCTGTAAGTAAACCCGTGATTTTTCTGTAATAAATAGCTTATTCTTGAAAGAAATACTAGAATTAATATCTTTGTCGCATATGTTTACTTAAATTACCAACTTCTGAGTCGTTCAAACTGTTTTGTGCCTTAGAAGTATACGGCCAATGTGAATATCCTCAGTTGTCCTGAATGAATGAAACATTTACTGATCTTCATTATTGCTAGTTACAGGCACCACCTAACGCTGGAAACGGCATTAAAGAGTGCCAAATAAGGGGGCTATGGATATCATAAAAATAAAGACAGTGAAATGGAATTTAGTTCTTTCTGACAAGGTAACAAAGGATCTAAGCTATGAATCTTAAGGTTCCTAAAAATAATAATAATAAACAAAACACTTAAGTCAAATAGGCAGCCATCACATTTACAAAACAGACTATTTTTATCAGCTGCTAGCCTGTAACTAAAAAACGCATTTGGTGGACAGTGCCAATTTGTCAGAAGTGTAATAAAGGCAGGATCTTCCATTAAAGTATTATTGAAATTTAAATGGTCCATCAAATAACTTACAGATCGTATCTGCTGCAGGAGAATATTGCATCCAATCCCCTTATTCTACAGAGGTCCAGGTGTCTATGCCCACAAGCTCCTACTGTTTCACTGTAGGATACTCTTGTCATTATATGATTCCACGTACGACCTGCAAAGGTATGCCAAAATATGTGTCTAGATCATAGAGGAGGAAAGGGTGTATTCCCTGAGAACATTAGCACACTTAAGAGAAAAGAGTAAGCCTCTTACCGAATTCCAAACTGTGAGGTACTGAAATAACGGTTTGTAGGTCCTCAGGAAAATTCACAGGGGAAAAAAAACAGTTAATGCGTTTCCCATGCATTTCTCAAGAAACAGAAACAAAAAAGATGCATGCCATTCACTTTGTTTCATGCCACAATTTAACAGATAATATCAACAAAAAAGATAAGTTTTAGCAATTACATAGAATCAGTTGCAACAGGTAACAAGTTAGCATTAGGCTTTTCATTCTTTTTCTAAATGCATAGAATTTTTAACTCTTTAAACACACACAAGAAGTGAAATAAAAAAAGTAGATGAGGAGGAACTTTTCTAGAAGACCGATAGGCAACCCTTTCCCCATATTCAGAGCCTCTTAATTAAGTCAGTAGCAAAGCCTGTTTAACACAGTGGGAATGGATCAGGTTGATCCCTTGAGATCTGTTCCCGTTCCCACCTTTGTAACTATTTCCAGCTCTGCCTACCCTCATTTCATTGAACAATTAATATGGATAGAAGTAATCTAAATCCATTGAAAGATCATCATAAAGAGAAATTTAAAGGACTGGTTTATAAATGACCAAGAACATGAAGTATACCATAGCAGTATAAAGTGCTGACATGATGTCATCTGAAAATTTAAAATAATACTGGAAAAAAAAGAAAAAATTGCTAGTGGATGATTCATTCTGGTATGAGGTCTTGGAATTTTTCCTAATGTTAAATTACAAGAAGCTGTGGCGACATTTTTTCGCCCCCCCACCCCCCCCCCACCC
>VZTL01013328.1:27617-84745 GCA_013400535.1 Scopus umbretta
CCCCCCCAATTTGAAAAAATTCCCTCTCACTTAGCAATGGATTAAAGTCAGCCTTCTTGGGGGTCACTGCATACGTTGTGTAAGGAGGGGGTGGAGGGGAAAGCAGTTTCTTCTGCAGCACCTTAAAGCCAATTCTGGCAGTACCACGGAAAGTTAGCTAGTGTTGTAAGGAATGGAATTCGCTCCGATTCTCTGTATCCCATCCCATCTGAGAGTCGGGTGATTCTCAGCTGCTTTGTTTTGACTAATGCACTGGATTGTGTGTATGTTTCCCATTTCAATTAGAATTGCTTGCAATTTTATTAGTTCGTATTGCCCATAAAAGCTTGTATTGAAAGTCCAAAGATTTCACATGCTGGACTCACATTCCTTCCCACTCCCACCCTTCAACCTTGGCATACGCTGTTTTAGGATCATCTTTGGCGTCTTGTAAAACGTATCTTTCAGGTGCTCCCCTATCATGTTATTGGTTCTGTGGAGATTTTGGTTCTTTATAGCTTCCACCCAGCCTAACATGCATCTGCAGGATTTAGCACTAAACAAATTCAGTAACTTTTTTTGTCAGTCTTCTAATTATTCTTCCTTCAGCTGAAACACAAATAGAGCAAGCAGCAGATTGAGGTGTTTCTGAAAGCTCTGATCCTTTGCCATCATCCTCTGGAATGTTATGCATACGTTTTTTCGTAACAACAACAACAACAAAAGACTGAATATGTGTGACTTTCTCTTTCATACTTTGTGAAAAATCCTTTTTATATGGTACTGGTATAGCCCCAAAGAAAACCTCTACCTGCTCTCTCAAAACTATTCTATTAGCAGTCTTTTCTCTGTGGCATAATGTTTGTTGGAGGAGAGATAAGAAAGAGAAAGGGCTTTTTTAAAAGATTGTTTATTGTGAAGGAAAAACAAAGCAGTAAAACAGAACACATAAAAAATGAAAATTGCTATATAGTTTAATGAATATTTTGTAAAAATCATTTTCTATTCTCCTTCTACAAATTCATGATAGCAGCAGTGCTGGATGCTTGTACATGATTTATCATGTCAGATTATATTGCAGCAAGCAGACTATATACCCTTTGACCTTGAAGACTCCTACTATACCTGCTATAAATTCTGGTTTCTTAAAAGCAGGGAGTGAAAAATGCCCTTTCATTTAGACAGTTACTGAGCTTAAATACCTAGCAAAATGAGATTTTGTTCGTTTTATTCTGTTTTGTGTTAGCAGATGATATTTTGTCATTCTGAATTTATGTGGAAAAATATTTGGAATTTTTTGCATCTCTGTCTTGATGTGTATGTCTACAGCTAAATGTTATTTTCAGCACAAATATGTGGACCATGTTAACAGAGCTTTTCCATGCCAGTGTTTGCTGAGCTGTGAAAAATGTGAAGTTCTCAGCGTAGCTTCTTTCAGAACCTGATTTTTGACTGTTTTAGCTTCAGCTGTGACAAACAAGGAATTTGGTATGTGATGAAAACCTGGAAAGATACCTTGTGGAAAAACTGACTTCTTGCAAATGTGTATCCCACATTCATGTTACCTTTATGAAACAGAAGACCTGGAACCAGAGTTTCCCTCATGCCCAGTACTTCTCCTTTGCCCACCCACCCACAAGATGGTGTCAGCCGACTCCAACAGCCCCTAGCTACTGGAGAAGGCACCACCATGCTGCGGGGGGCCAGCAGCTGACATGCGCTCGCTGGCCAGCTAAAATATACTGTTTGGTGAAACAGAACTGTAAAGTTGAGGGCTCAAGCTTTCCTTTGCTACGGGCAGTGGTTTTCCTCTCAAGCTGCTGATTTTCATAGTTCTTGAACTTGGTAGCTTTGAGACCTCTACTGCTCGTTGAAGTTGATGAGCAGATGCAAAAATCTTGATGCTGGGGGAAGGGCTGGGTTGTTTCCAAAACAAGAAAAAAAAACCAAAAAAACAAAGAAACAACCAAACACCCAACCATCACCTATAAGAACACATTGTCTTTAGTGGAAAAGTAAATTTGTGATGTAGTTGAAAGGAGCCTAGTAGGCAGTTTCCACATTATTTTTTTTTCCTATAGAAATGTGTATTTTTGTCTCTAAAGCCTTCAAACCCGTACTTTGCAGAATCACATCCTGCATAGAAGATATAAAAATTATATCTGTTAAACAACTGTTTTATAAATACTCTCTTAAATAAAGTGTTCAGTATCATGGAGTTTTCATCTTCTGTTCTTTAATCTAATTCTTAAATTCTTCCATCTATTTAATTAAGCTTGCTCTGCTTTCAGCCTGTTTAATCACAGGCAGCTTAGGTTAATGTACACCTCATCTGCTGATGAGCCCAAATTTCATGGCCGCTTTATTTTGCTTTGTGGTAAAGATGTTTAAGAGCCTCTTCAAATAAGAGTAAAAATAAATAAATTATATATATCTCTATTGAGTGAGCTAAATTGTGCCCTAGAGCAAGCAGTGAAACTCCAGCTAGAGGAGTGCTGACTTTGACCTACTGGGATAGATCCTATGTAGAGATGGTAGTGGGAAGAATTGTGTAATAATATAGTAGTTGTATCATTAATGTAAATTAACGTATTATTTTTGCAAAAGTGTACAGAGTGTTTCCACAGCAGAAGCACACAGGAAAAAGGCAGCAACAATTAATTATGCAGTTAAACTAATTTTCTCAATACTGAATTAGAGGAACCTTCTGTAAAGGAAAAAGACATTTCAATTTCTATGTCGCTTCTATCGCATTCAGGGTACCAAAATGAGGACCAAAGAATGGCAACTGAATGAAATAACTGCTTGGAATTGAACCATAAGAACTACATTATTTAACTATGATAATGTTTTTTACATGAAAATTGACCTGGACAGCATTTAAAGCTGTAAGCAGGAAGTTTCCATTCTTTATCCTGTGAAGATGAAGATATACAGGCTTTTAATTTTACTGAAACCGTGCATTATATTAATAATATCTTAAACCATCCAGACTTGTGTATTCAGGATCTACAGGATTATCAAAGACAAAACCAAGAATCCACAAGAATTTTTTTTTTTATTTGGAATTATCCTTTCGAGAAACATTACTGGAAAGATTACTTTAAGATGAAAGACAGAACAAAATCCAAACCAGTCATTAAAAAATTATTGAAATTATTATAAACACTGAACATACAAATATTAATGTGTATATATATAAACCCTAAGATTTTATGTGTAAAAATTAATTTTCATGTGGTAAATATTAAAAATATATATATGCAGGGAATATTAAGAAAACAAAGGAGCGTGAGTTTATAGCCTAGTGAAACCACCCATAGAGGTGTCCATGATTCTGATACAGACTCAGAAGCTGGTTTTTATTTTTCACTTCAGGCATTCATTCAGTGCAGAATAAAACAGTTATGCAGTTCTGATTTCAGAAATAACAATGGTAATCCAATTAAATACCTCATCAGTTAAGATACAGACTCTCCCTATTATTCCTTCTCCAGTTCATTGAATTTTAAATTATTTTCTCTGTGCTGTTACACCTCGAAAGAAGGAGAAGAAAATACCTTCTCCCTTGTTCCCCTGTGGCCAGGTGGAGCAGTGGCCCAAGGCTAGCAGATGTCATTTTCAACCCTAACAAGCAAATTGAATCTGGTCTCTTCTTTGGAAAGTGGTCTGCCTAATATGCAAGACAACAGTATCCAAAAGCATCTTCACAAAGGTTTTATAGATGTCCTGGTTTCGGCTGGGATAGAGTTAATTTTCTTCCCAGTAGCTGGCACAGTGCGGTGTTTTGGATTTGGGATGCGAATAACGTTGATAACACGCTGATGTCTCAGTTGCTGCTGAGCAGTGCTGACACTGGCCCAGGCCTTTCCAGCTCCCCATGCTCTGCCAGGGGCACAAGGAGCCCGGAGGGGGCACAGCCAGGACAGCTGCCCCAACCTGCCCACAGGGCTATTCCATACCATACGGCGTCAGGCTCCGTATGGAAACTGGGGGAGGTGGCCGGGGGGCAGCGATCGCTGCTCGGGGCCGGGCTGGGCATGGGTCAGCAGGTAGGGAGCGATTGCACTGTGCATCACTTGTTTTGTATGTTCTTTTATCATTACTATTATTATTTTCCCTTCCTTTTCTGTCCTATTAAACTGCCTTTATCTCAAACCATAAATTTTACTTCTCTCCCCCATCCCACTGTGGGGGGAGCGAGTGAACGGCAGCATGGTGTTTAGCTGCCTGCCAGGTTAAACCGCTAGACTAGAGTAAATCCTATCAGCACGTTGAAGGAGTAAAAGGAGAAGGTTTGAGGCTGTGGCTCCTGAACTGGAAGCCTTTTCCCCATAGCCCTCACCACACAGCCCTGGCCAGTAACTATAGATGAGAGCTTTTCCACTGAGCTGATAGAAAGAGCTCTAACTTTTGTTTTACCCTGACGAAGTCTATGTTGACTAAAAAGATTCACACATGACCTGAGTTTAATCCACTGACTTCACTATCAACTGTTTCTATTTTTGCTTAATAAATATTAGGACAAAACATGTGAAGTGCTGTAATCCTTACCAAGTATTAGAATGGGGTACACTTAGCAGGGAATCTCGCATACCGTACATTGCAGTAACACAAAAAGTAAGACTTATCTGTCACTTCTGTAAGTGGCAACTAAAAATACCTTCGTGAATGTAATGGAGTTAGGGAACTCTCCTGGTTTTTAATTTACTTTCAATAATTCATTAGCATACACTTTAACCTTAATCGCCAGTCCCTACAGGATTCAGATGCTGTGCCAAAACAAATTTCTCATAGGCAAAATTAATTTTCTACAAATAACTTCCCTATTTTTCCTAACTCAGGAGCACCAGAAGGTAGCACAGCTTTGGTGATTTGATCTCGATACATAAGACTTCAGCACTTGTTTTAGCCAGCATTCTTGTGTATTGAATTTTCTTTTTTAGACTGCTAAATATTGGGTGTGACTTACAGGAGGATATGATTCATTTTGATGGAACAGCTTCTAGGTATCTGTATTGGTGCTTATTAATTACTTTAGCAGAAGTGTTTTGTTCCTTCAGTTCCTCTTGAGGATTAAATACCACATAACATATGTTAGATTTTGGCAATCTTATGTTTACAGAAGTTTAAAAAATATTTTGAGCAGTTGTGCATGAAATTATTTAATATCCCTCATGAGAGGAAATGCTAACAATGTTAAACCCAAATACAACTGCTTTCTATGAATACTCTTTTCATATCTCATGAGAAAGTGCTGAATGGAATATGAAATTTCCACACTTTGAGCTCTGGAAAATCAAGCCAACAACGATACCTGAAAACAAGTAATGAGAGAGGAAAATGTAATACTGAAAACAGTTGAAAATAACATATATTGGCCCAGTTACAGTTCCTAAGTAGAAAACAAATTAAATGTGTTTCAGAAGTACATCTAAGTTAAATATTTAAGAGCCAGATTGTAGTACAGAAATACAAATACATTGAGAATGTCACAAGTTGTTTTCTTTATTTTCTTTATTTGTATGTCTTTATAGAGATGATAACGGTAACAGAAGCTAATTCCTAAATTAAACTGAAATGGCCTCTGAAGGAGAATGAGGAATTGCACGCCTCTCTCCTCATTGCTCTGTACAAACAGCAGGGGCTAGTGTTGAGCCGCCAGGCTGGCGGAGGGAGCGTACTCACCTGGGGGTGAGGGGTGCCCCACCTGTGCAGCAGCTCCATACGCTCACCTCGCCTGAGAACTTGAGCAGTGCTGGCCATCATTCCTGCCTCAATTCTTTCCGCATGATAGGCAGCTGCTACCCTTACTGTGCCTTCCACAACTGGCATAGCACTGTCGTCTTCTGGTGTGAGGTTTAAGGGACTAGAGAAAAGAGAATTGTCTCCTCCGGTATCAAACTTTGGAATCTTATCCCTCAGATGCTTCCTCTCACCCACTGTTACTTCCACTGCTGTCTTTATAGGGGACCAAACCCCCTCTAAAAGCAGAAAACTGTTCCTGTCTCCCCTCTACCCCCACCTGAGTTCCTAGATACTTAGCTGATCCCATCACCCCCCAGACTGATGACTTCCCTTCCCAACATGCCTTACTAATTTGGAAAGTCATATCTACAGGTGAGTAATTTGTATCCTCCCTGCTAGCAGTAGTTCACACATGCTTAATTGCTTTGGCTTAATTTCATGCTTTCTGCTGCGGCAGTTCAGGTGAGTTTGCAGCGTTCCCCTGCTTCCTTATTTCCTCCACCCAAAAAAACCTAAGTGTAAGATATTTTTAGAGCCTACCTTTTTCTGAACTCATTTTTTCACAAAATCATTTTACTTAGGAAGGCGATAGTAATTTCTGAGTGCTGTGTTCTGTTTTACATGTAGCTGAAGAAGGACATTACTTGTTATTGCCAGCTAAGATTCACTTACTTATTTTAAGCTAGTGGTGAACCTCTAGAGGAAGAGACTGCCTGACTGTGGGCCTTCTCGCTGTGACTTTTATTACATTTTCCTTAATCCGCTTCATTCATCCCTATACACAGAGGTGGTTCGAAGCACATGCAGAATAAACATCCACCTATTTTACCCACAGACCTACCTAGAACTACTTTTTGGAGACTGGAATGGGACATGTAGACACAGATCTTCATCATGGAAGGAGAAAGAGCTCGGAGGTTCTTCACAGGAGAGATGGCCCTGTATGGTGAATGACTGGTGACAAACTGAACCAGGATGGGTAAAAAAGTAAGTGAAAACATTATATTTCTAAAGCCACTTCTTGCCATTCTCAAGAAACTCCTCTTTCCTATCCCTTTGTTCTTGTGTTCTCTCTGAGCAGCAAACTCATCTACTGGCTCCCAAGTCTCTTTCCCCCTTTATTCCACCCAATTACTTCTCTGTCAGTGCCTCAGAGATGAATGTTGTCCATCTGGCTTAAAACTTTAATGACTCTCTAGATGTCTGTTTCTAAACTGCGTCATTACTGATCCAAGCAGCATAGTTCAGTGAAAGCTAATCAAATGTGCAATGTTATCGGTACCTGTAACCTGGAATACTAAACCCATGCCTATGCTCCTCAAGACAAAAGAGGGTTTCTAAAAAGTGTTTAAGATAGGAATCAGTGAACTGTGTTTCTGGAAATCGTTATTGGCAACTGTAACACATTGCTCTCCTGTTCTAAGTTGCTGATGTTACCTGTGTGATCTTAAGCAAAAATGGATCACGAGTGAGTGTGATGTATTCTTTTGACTTCATGTAGGACTAAAATGGCCTTTCTAGACTAAATACTTCCCTACAGAGGAGTGACTTTGTTCAGTAGATTCAAATCTACATCGTCAATGCTGTTCTGATCTGTTGGGATAATTCCCTCCTTTCCCAAATTCTTATGGTACAGCTAATTCACCTTACATCTCTTCATAGCTTTTTGTTGCAGGAGTAATAGTGTCAGATCTTTGAAGACCTCTAAATATGAAAGCTTAAGTTGAAATCTTTATTTTGTTATATCCTGACTAATACCTCCTTCTTAATAGTAGTGGTGCTGCTGGTTGTACTATCATAGTGTAAGAGGATTAATTTCTACTCTTAGGTGACTCTATGTAAGTTATCAAAAATCTATCTAAATATTCTGTGTTCCTTAAAATAATTCAGAATTGGAAAATCAGAGTTGCAGGAACGTAGCAATACCTGAGTAGACTTCTCTATATCTTCTGACATTAAACACTTAGGGCATGAAGATCTACTGTAGATTTTCTGCGTGGTATTTTCCTAAATTGCTTTAGATCATTGTATCGTTGTTCATCATTGCAATGTGATCACAAGGAGTTGCAAGGATTTATTTAATTTGGATTGCAGGAGCAAGATAATTGTAAAAATTCCTATGAAATGTATAGTATTTTCACTTTTTTTTAGTGCCATTCCATTCGTCTATGTCTTCTTATGAATCTGATCCTTTTTTACATGGGCACAACTGCATTAGCTGAGCAGTCTCTCAACAGAGACTTTGGAGAGGAAAAAAGAAAATGGCAAAAAGAAAGCATCACGTAACTTCACATTTTAAGCACGCTTTCAGTCATTTAACACAAGAATGTCATTGTTTTGACTGTACAGCGAGACCTATGATAAAATGAGTGGTAAAATAAACTTCAGATTTTTGTCCCATTGCTAAATAATTAGATCGAACTGTTACTGAAATCGAAGACAGCATTAGACTTGGTACTCAAGAAAAAAATGGGTAACCAGATGTATCTCAAATTAAGGAAGTAACATATTCAGAAGTTGCAGTGCAAGGGAGAAGATACCTGAATAGTGGTTATTATATGGATGACAGACAGTGGCTGAGAACACGCTGGGGGCTACGTCAGGTGTGGTGAGGCCTCTGGGTGCAATGAGAATGTCCCCGTTAGTGCCGGCAGCTGTGGGGTCACAGGAAGCTTTGCAGGAGTTTTCCTGGGAGAACCTGCTGTCAGAAAGAAGAGTCCTTTACTTCTGTGTCCCTTGCATCTCTTGGCAGTGTGTCTCATAAGAGTCATACTGGCTTGCTGTAAAGAGAAAGAACATTTCTTCCCCTAATCTCTCGGTGAGACTGTATGAGTTTTCTTGAGTAAATGTTGTCCTTTTTCTCTCTGTAATGCACATATAACAGTTCCCTTGCATTGTCTTTGTGGTTTTTTGGAATGATACAGCTGAGAGTGTTGGATTTCCTGTATATGAGCTTGGATGAGGTTATTTTCCAATTTAGGGTTTTTTGGCTTTTGTTCTTTGGCCTTCAGAAGGACAATAATTTGTAGACAAACATGTGCACCTGGTGCTAAAACAATAGTTACTAATACATTTATAAAGGGGATGGAACTGGAACCCTCATACACTAGGTTTCCAGGAAAGCAGTCAGCCATTACTTGCTTTATGCCAACAAAATAAATGTTTTGTTTTGTTGTTTGCACTTACAATGATCGTTGAAAGCTTTTCCCTTTTTTGCACTGACTTTAATTACAAACAGAACACATAAATAGTAGTACATTTTTTAAAATGCTGATAGAGGCAATAGCTGAAGACATTCATGAACAAATAAAATTACTTTCTCCTAAAATAGCGTAAATTTTTATTTTTGGGGAAAAAAAAAATGAAGGTCCTTTGTTTATACTGCTAGAAAGAGAAAAGTCTTCTGAAGTTATGTCTCAAACAGACTAGTATTGTGGAAGCAACTGAGATACAAGTATAATTCTGTAATCGGTATCATGCGTTTGTCAAAAAAATTTGAAGCACCTTACATCAGCACATTAATGCAGTCTGGCCACTATAGTTGCAGATCTTCAGCTTTTATGCATTGAAATAAGGTTCAAGGTGAATATCATCAGACCACGTGTTTTGGTTTAGATATTCTGGATATGAAATCTAATATTTCACACCAAAACTCAAATATTGATCTCATTTGTTTTCTGCATGCAATTTTCTATCATATCTATCTAACTTCAGCTGAAGTCTAACTCAGAAGTTGAATGATGGTGAAACTCTGATTGTGTATTATTTAGAATATTTGCTTATGTTTTCATTTTTCCTTCTTCTTGAGCTATCAAACAATTATTCTCAGAACATAATCAGAAAAGATTGGAAGAAAATCCACAAAAAGGTATAAAAGCCACCATGAGAGACATATGATGAGTGGGTGGGTTTTCTTCAGAGTCCATCTGTAAAGCATTTAAAAAGAAAAAAAAATGACATCCCACAAATATTTGATAGAGGGAAGGATTGGGTCTGAGATGTTCGGAGAAGATAGTTAATGGAATTGTGGCAAGTTACACCAACTGGGATATGTTTCCAAGAGCTATGTATTGAAATCTCAAAAGATCAGTATGCAAGAAAGTGCTAGCACCTTGAGCAAAATAAGTGAATAAATAAAAAGGGAGGAAAGGTACAGGTAGGATTAATTGCTCGATCCAATGGAGTACTTCAACTTATATTTAACTAAACTTAGTGGACCACTACATGGGTTTTTCTGAAAGGAAACCATGCCAGATATTAAGAACGTCCTACAGTTCTAAATGAAATTCATTCCTGTACATGAGTATGCTTCAAACTCCAGGTGACTGTAACTCCATAACATATCCTTTTCCATTTTATTCTGTCACCAATTACATTTTGGAATGACTTGCCAAGATACTAGTAATCAGTACTAAAAAGATAATGCTATGAACACAGTTTGTGTATTTTCTTCTTTATAGTTGAAACAGAATAAAGTGAAATGAGATTGTGCTAAATGTATATGGAGAAAATGAAAAAATGCTACTTATAGAGAGGTTCTTTTCAAACTCTGAGAGACTCAATGAGACTATTTTACAGAGGCATAATATGTAAATTTGAAAGTTTGCTTCCTAAGCCTACCATGTCCTATCATGTTCCAGCAGTAAATTAAAAGGTGTTTAAGGGGTTTTAACAAATATTCAGGGGTCTTCTAAAGCTGAAAATGTCTTCCCAAATTGTCANAGTCCTTCTGCAGTTCCGTAGAAGTGAAACATAGCTACTCTCGCCCCACCTGTCAGAGCTGGAGTGTCTCATGTGTAGGCATGATAGAGCTATTGGGATCTGTTGCTGAAATCATTTCTGAAGAGGGATGAATTGTTATTCTTCCCACGTGTCAAGAAGAGGCTGCTAATGCCTTAGCAGCCCTCAGTCCAGGCTTCACCCACTTACTGCAGTCAACGTGGTAAGATCTATACCCTGTGAAATAAGGCTCGATGCTTTAAGGAAAAGGAGGACTAGCGGAGTTTTAACAAGGGATAAAGCAGCCACAGTGAAGAACAAACGTATGAAAATTATGGAGCACTGAATTAGGAAGGAATTCTGTGTAAGAGACCCTGGACAGAGGCGTAAAGGAAGAGGAGAATGGAATATGTTTTCTGGAACTTCTACCAGTTGGGAACAAGGAATAAGAAAGAGAAAAGCTGGAATAAAAACTTGAAAAGGATGTGCTAGTAGGAGGAGACCAGAGCTTCTGAAGGGCACAAATCCGGGTAGAAATGCATTTCTGAGTGATCAAGGGAGGAACAGGATGGTCAGTGAGGGGAAACAGATTTCAGCTGGGATGAGGAAATTGATCCAGCAGGTGTGAGCAGGGATTAATTTTGTTTGGCTGTGGGTAAACCAAATCAATTCATAAAGACTTGATTGGGGGTTGAATTGATGTCGGTATGCTGCATGCACTAAGTGGTGCTGAGTTACAGAGGGAGATATTTGAATATGTATGTCAGCGTGAGGGGAATTGACTTTGACTGTGGAGGACAAAGTGACTGAGAATTGATTTTTATTGTGGAAGGAGATTGATCCAGAGAGAGAGGGAAAACCAGTTTGATTTTTGTGTGAAAGGAAAGCTCTGACAATGGTAGAGAACTGATGACAGAAGAAATAGACTTTGAATTTGGTCACGACATGATTTTGAATGTGATATTTGTAGCAGCTGATAAGCGTCCTGCATGAGATAAGATTATATGTTCTGTTCTGTGAGACGGCACTAGTAAACTTCCAATCAGATCAGTAATTAATGTTTGAGCCAACAATACTAGTTTTTTGGAAAGCAGCATTGACCAGAAAGAAGGGGGCGGGGGAGAACCAACCACGCTAGCGTGCTCGTAGAAAGACAATGGATGTCTGAGAGCTGTAGGGCTGGAGTTTAGCTTTCCAGTAGTGGAACAAGGAGCAGAATAATGGTTTTGTCTTGTGCTCATTCAAGTCTTATAGAGTTCTGGCGTAACAATGAATAGGAACTGTATCTTGAACCATTTCAGTATCTTCACACTGTTAAGTTATACTCATGATTGTGTTTGTTTAACAATATGTATACCCATTAAACATATCCTTCTAAATCAGCTTGTCTGTCTGAGTGTGGAAGCGTATTTAAGTGAAGGAGTGAGCCTTGTTCCATCTAATGTGAGAACTGTGTGTGGTGGTTTATCTCACCAAGGGGAAGGAAGATTTTAAAGAAAATTAATCAGAGGACGTTAATTCCATAGGTAATTGTCTTGGAAAATCTTGACTTTGCTTCTGATTTATTATTACAATAAAGACTGGCTGGGCTGTTTGAACTGTCTTGATTTACATCCAAGAAGCTTAAATGTTGATTGGGACACAGCAAAAGTAGAATTGAAACAGGAAAACACATGCGCCAGTAGACATATTCTTTGTTAACCTTCTAAGCAATAATAAGAAAGCTGGTGTACTCGACAATCTGATATTCAGAGGTATATTTCACAGTTGATAGAGTAGACTGTTGAAAATAGACTCATTCAATTTGTCAAATTATCAAATAACTGGATTTAGTCGAGGTAAAACCATGTAACTGAGACTGGCCTTCAGGGATGGTAGTTATGAACACCTGTAACATTCTATTCTGTAAAAGATCAGCAACTTCTTAGCAACCTGTTGAGCCCAAAATTTCAAGCTTTAAGTTATTTTTATGCCTTTAAAAAGCTGATCTGCTGATTTGTTTAACATTTCTATTGACATTCCAAATCAAAGGGAGGTCAGTTTAGTCAAGGCTGAAAAATTTAAAAAAAAAAAAAAAAAAAGGAACTAAGTTTTACTACGCTGCCAACCATTGTGTTGCTTTATATAGACAACCTTCACTGGCACCTGGCAGAGATCTTTTCTTCCTGCTATCAGAAATTACTTTAATGTCTGAACCTGGCTGTAAGACTCACAGGTGGGGTTGCTACATCCTTCTTGAAGGCAAGGAGGATGTGGAGAACTATGGGCCTGGACAACCTAACCTCAGGCCTGAAGAAGACTGTTGAGAAAGTCTTCGTGGAAACCGTTTTCAGGTGCAAGATGGAAAAGGTGACTGGGGTAAGTCAGTATGGGTTGAACAGGAGCAAATCATACTCGACCAACCTGTTTGCTTTCTGTGCTAAAATAACAGCCTCTCTGGACTGCCTCGGTTAATTACAGAATCTTGTTAGTGGGTTTGGGGTTTTTTGCCATTGAGTGAATACTGGTATTTCCTGGAACACTATTGAAGACAAATGGGTTTTAGTAACTATTTTATCAGCAGATTTCATGCTGGGCTTTTTAATATCAATATTTTTCTCTAAGTTAATTTTTTGGTCCTTAATTACTCCATCACAAAACTTTAATATTCTTTTGCTATTACCTACTGCCCATAGGTGTTCATTGAATTAAAAATCTAGTAGAGGCATTTTTTTAAAAGTTAGCGAATAGAGTACCCTTCAGTTTATGTGTGGAAGAATATACGTGTATATTTAGCTTTGGGCATGTGAATAGCTTGATCAAATTCTGCATGTTTTTATCAAGTGAATGTATGCACAAGTATGAGCAGGATCAGCATCCTTTTTTGCCACTGAGCAGTAACGGGAACATTCTGTACACAGAGATTGTAGAAAGTTAGAATTCTGCAAGAGTTTATGAAACAAAATTATTTTTGTTCTGAAGCAGAATTTTTATTATTTTATCTCAAATATTTTGCAGAAAGCAAACTCCAAGACAATCACAGTATGTCATTTCAAAGTGAAAATCTATCTGGGACCCCAGGTATTAAAAAATAGATAGACAAAAGAGTTTAAAAACTGCAGTGATGAGTCACGTAGACAAATGATGCTGTTTCTGTGCAGGTGGCTCATAAATACTGTCATTGTCAGAAATTTTGGTTTACTTCTTTTCAGTTTCTCTCACCAGTCTTGCTATTATTTTTGTCTGCCAGGATTATCTTAGTTTGTTCTCAGAGAATTTAATAAATTATTTAATAAAGTATTTTTTAAAGTATAATGGCAGAAATTGTAGGGAACTCTTAAATACTTAAGTGCATTTTTTAGTGATTGAAAATCAAGCAGCTCACAATTTTAGTCAGAGCTTAACTTGGCAGATGAAGTAGTTTGTCATAGCATTACACTTATCTTTTAATGGTTGAGTTCAACAGACAGTGAAGATATCAAGCTAGTACATGCGAGTTTCAAGTTCAGGAATCTGAAGAAGGGGCTCAGAATGGGCTAGTTCTAAACAAAAAGAGATAAAACTGAAACATATAAGAAAGGAAGTACTTCTTTTCATACAGGTTTTCTTTCATTAGGTAATATATGGCATGTAACAGGAAATATATAGCATGTAATAAATCACAAAAAAAGTCAGTATAAGATTTTTCCCAGACTTTATAGGTCTGTGTGTTACATAATATTTTATAAATATTAGGTACTTAATTGGCTGTGTGAGAAATAACTATTATTTATTGCCATTTTACATTTAAACTAAATTAGGAGCTGCAGCCAAAAATATCACTCGAGGGTTTATACAGTTGTGTCTAAATCCATGCTGATGTATTTTAACCTATGCACATATCCATTTAAAAGGGGGTTTATCTCCTGCTTGACAATTCTTAATAACACAATAGACCACTCTTGTATCCCCTTTCCATCCATTAGTCAATATATCCACAGCAACCAGCGATAATCCCACAGCAAAGAGCATACTTAAGTTCTTTAAAATCTCCCACCTGAATCGCTGTAGCCAGGAAAAACAAATGGGCCCAGATATGTGTGGCTACATTTTTAAACTGCTGGGCACCTGCAGCTTCATCAAAAGATGTTGGATGTCAGCACTTAACAGTTTAGTCCACCAAATTAAAAATATTAACCATGTGAATTCATAAATGCTGCAGTCATCTGTGTCAGGGATAGTGTTTTACCAGGAATCCATCAGTGGTTTGGGAGGTTTTTCATGCCATTGCTACTAGTAATTTTTGTGGCTGCTTGTCCCACGTGTGGCTCGGTGGGGTAGCTGGCCCTGGTGGGATCCAGCTGGCTTGTGCTGCTGAGGGTACATTGGCTCTAGAGCTAGCAGCAGTCATCTGAGCAGCTGAGACCTGCTTTGGGATCTTCCCCAGAAGCAAGAGAGATCCATGGTTATGTGGGGTTTTTTTTAAGACATGGTTTTGAGTGAAGTGCATGTTACTTAGGCCAAATCCCTTGCACTTTTTCTTTTCCTGAGACTTGTTCACATAACGAAGGCTGTCATCCCAAGGAGTGCAGACAGAACTTAGAAAAATGCAGGGCTGATATTTTTCCAAGATGGGTGAATCTGTAGCCTTTTATAGCTTTGTGGAGGGTAGCTGTGAGCTTGCATTTTTGTATCTGGCTCTCAGAGGATATTCATTCCTAACGAAAAATAATTCAATTAAAAACGTGGCTAAGAGAGTCTGGTTCCTATGTCTTTGTCCCAGTGCTGTCATCCTTACGATAACCCCACCCAGTCCTGAGTTTCTCTCCTTCCTCAGTTCTCCCTGTTCCCAAGTATCCCCACTCCTGGCCATTTTCCTTAAACAACAGAGCAGGACTCAGTGGGACTGTGCTTGTTTCTGAGCTCTTACATGCCTCGATTGCCTGGTTATTTCTGGTTGAAGACCGTACTGCTGTGGGGAAATTTGGCTTTCTTTCCATCTCTCCATTTCATGACAGTTCTAGAGTAATAATTCTCTCTGAAGTGGCTCATACTTAGTTAAAATTGGCCAGTGACTTCAACATTATTGGGGCCTGGAGGAGGGGAAAGGACAGACAGACACAATTACCACATGGCATTTGTGAAACCAGACTAAAGCCCAGAGCAGAGCAGAAATTAGTGCTGGTGTAGAGTGAGAAACACTAGAAGGAAGGTCTATTGAGCTTCGTATAGGAGAAGATGGACAGATGATGTGATATTTTATGAGAATAGCCTCAGATTGGAGAGGTAATACAGGACATATGTTTTTGGGCACAGAATTTTACTGCCCTGTATTTAGTAAGAGTTGAATTCACTTTAGAAGATGTACTCCATTCAAACGAGTCCTGATGTTAGAATACAGTGCTTACAGAATGCAAAATTGGAGGCTCATGCTGAAAGGATTTACAGAACTCTTACCTTTTTACTGTTGCTTGATAATATGTAAGAAGCTTGTTTCAAAGTCATAGAACTGGGATTTTCCTGGTAATAAGTCTGTCATGAAATCCTTTATTAACTGTTCTCAGTTATGCAGAAATGGAAGTATATTTAATAAGGAGAATATGTGCTGGGTTGGGGGTTACTTTTTTGTACTGCTTTAAATTGAGCAGTATGAGCATTTTAACAATCTTCCTACTGCTCTATGACACCTTAATAATACTATTTAAAAGGTTTGAATTGTTATTTTTGATGCTGGGTCTAGAAACATGGATGTCTACCTCCCTCTCTGCCTCTCTATTTCTCTCTCTGTAAACATATCCCTAGTTTCCCAGCAGGTTCAAACACAGATGGCTGCCTTATTGCGACAGAAGCAAAAATGCTACATTAATGTTTAAAGAGATTAAAAATCCTCTTGGCAGCAGTGGCATATGTTACCAGTTAATTGTAGCACTGGAAGCTTCCCTGCTGTTTTAAAACATGGACTCATTTTACTTGCTTTCTGCAGAGCAGTATGAAATGTCAAATTTGTTGTATAAGTTTTGAATCCAGTCTGACAAAAATGAGTCATAAAGACAATGTTGTTGTCCTATCTAACATAGTTTTTGAATCCAAATAATGTTCTACTACCATGCCAGCTCTGGCAGAAAGCTGGCTCTCTGCTCTAACCCAATGATCATGTGCATACTTTATGATTTCAACAGAGGGTGTTTGCATTTGGAAGGCAATTTTTAGCTTTTCACCTGCATTATTTCAGATTATTGTCATGTTGGCCAAAGCAGGCTGCTTGTTTAAATTACTTTTAAGATGCAACACTAGCTTTTTCTGGCACAACCTCCAGTTGGAAGCAAAATAGTCAAGCCCACCCTGTGATAGCCTGCTAGCAACGAGCGTTTTTGTTGTGTTGAAGACATTTTTAACTGCCGTGGTCAGGTGATTAGCACACTGCTGAGTAACATCATTCTTTCCAGAGCCCTGTTCGCAGATTAACAATTCTCAGTAGTGCGTTGCTGACGGTGTGCAGCTACTATGTGCTACTTTATGACTAGGGAAAGGAATAGGAAAAAATTTTTGAAAGGCTGAAAACTTCTGTCATTGCTTACTTTAAATTCTGTTGCTATTTCTGGAGTTTTTCCGGTTCTCCTTAAATCAGGTAGCAGCTGTCACATCAGATATACGTTAGGATAAAACAAATGATTCGGTTTTCCTAACTAGCCATTAAATATCAAACGCTATTAAGAGAACACTTTTGCTTCAGAAAGGCTGACGATAAGCCTTCATGTTACTGCACTGAACGGTGTCACATCACCCTTGTGTGCGTTTTGACTAGAGCTGCACAGGCTTTATCAGGCTTAAGTATTCTGGAAAGTAACTGTGGCATAAATATATTCTCGTGTTGGAAAGGTAAACAAAGCTTAGCACCACATATTGCCTGTTATCCTTTTTACTATTTGTTCTTTGCCATATGTGCACATTAGGTTTTACAGACAAGTAGATGTGATCTCTGCCCCTGAGGGGCTTACAGTCTAGATTAAATATCACATGGAGATGAGACATTCTTGTTGGTATTCTCAGCAGGGAAGGCCAAGGTTGTGGTAGGCATGAACTATCCTTGCTTGTCTGAAAAACAGACCTTTCAAACCAAGGCTGAAACACATCGATAGGAGAGAGAGCACAACTGCTCCTGATTTCTTCAGAGGGCTTCAGACTGCATAGTACCTACCTGTTGTCTATTTTTAGCATTTATACCTACGTTTTGAGAAATTTGTGTGAACCCAGATGGTTTTCTCTATTATTAAGGCATGCATTGCCTGTTTGGGCAGAGGATTTCCAGATTACACTGTAGTTGTGTTTACATCACTATAACTTATCATAAAAATGACAGTAATATGAAAATTAAATGTTGATATATTTTGGGGGGGGCAAAATCCCAACTTTTGAACAGTCCTGCAAATTGCCTTAGTTCATTACGTTTTGTAGGAAGTTTAATCAAGTCAATAATTGTCATGAAAGTGCTTTTACAAGACACTGATTTGTACCAGGGGTTTTTTTAAGATAAAAGTTCCAACTAACTTTAATAACGTAATGTAAACACATTAGAAACAGTACTTTGAAAGCTTTCAAGACTGAAAATGTTATTGGTGACTGAGACATGCAAATGCCACTCACACAGAAAAGTAAGAAACAGTAGCAACTTGCTATTCCTTTCAACTTCTACTTGGAAACCTTCAGTTATAGGAGGCTGTCCAGTAAGACACTGAAAATAAATAGTGGGGGGAGGACCTTTGGGCAATAAAACGTGGAACTGTGTTTCATTGTTTGTCTGTTTTGGAAGCAATAACTTAACCAGCAGATTGATGCTGTGATTCATGACACCAAAGAATCTACTAGTTGAGCTTGCGGATCCCTTGTTATCCCTTGTAGTTTTAGTGGAGCACAGGTCAAAAACTTCACTGATGTAAAGCAGTATCCTGACACATCTAACTCAAAGAGTGGAGAGACAGCACATTAGATGTGAGGCAAGTGTCCTCTTTGGCTGCATGTTTCTCCCTCATTCTCTGCTGTCCTTTGTGGTAATGTCCTTAACCCATCATTTTTGTGGATCCTGATCAGTCTCATTACTCTAACTTTGTGGCGGCTTCTCCTATTATTTTTCCTGTCCTGATTTGATTAGATTGTAAATTCAGAATATAGACAGTGAAATGTATAGCTTAAGAAGTCTAATTAAAAGAGCAGCTTGTTTGCTAACACAACAGAGATTTAAATTCCCCACATACCGCAGTATGGATTCATGCCCTGTGTGGCTTATTGTTACAGGACCCATACAAGTCAATAGGAAAATGTAGTTACTGGAGGAAATTGTCTTTCCTGAGCATAAAAGGTTCTTTACTGAAACAATTTACAGTTACTTAAATTATATTTGTATGCTAATGAATACAAACCTTTCAGGATAGACTGCCAGAAATGAGTAGGAAATTTCGCTTAATTCTGCAGAGTGGGCTGCTTTGGGGAATGACAAGCCTCTGAGCTAGTGTTTGTCACCCACTATATCCCTTGCTAATGGAAAAACTCAATCCAGTGGTAACACGTTCTTGTTCAACTGCAGCAGAACATTTATTCTAGATTGCAAAACAGAGATCATGTCTTTGAGCTATTTACAATAGAGTGGACACAAGAAACAGTAATATTGACTAACTACTAGGCACGAATAACAAATGAAATCTTCATATATGACAGTAATATGCTGGAGCACTATAGTAAGCCTTGTCTTCAACTTACAGTCAGCATTAGATTATACAAATTGTGTACCATTGATCAAGTGGTTGCAGCCAAAAGTATTTTTGTAAAAATTATGTTAGATAACAAAGATACAAATTTTCTTGGCCCAAGCTGTAAACTACTTATTTCAGTGTTAAGTGTGTATCAAGACATCTACTTCCATAAAATATCTTGTGAAGTATCAGTTTTAGGAAATAGTGTCAGGAACTCCAGCTTTTCCAAAAATTTGGGTAATAGTTTATAAAATATTAATCCAAGCAGAAATGCAGACTTCCTTTTCCAGCCTTTCAAAGTCTGAAACTTCAAAATATGATTTTGAGATGGATAAATCTGTTACCAGATTTCCTCCTACAAAATATCTCTCTATGATGAAACATTTAAGTCTTGTCTGGCATAGTTTAATTTTGTTATAACTGTTCTATTTGTTTGCTCGATTTGCAAATTTGAATCCCGTTGCACCTCCAAGATTACATTTTGGTGCTGTGTTTTAATATGTCTTCTGTCTGCATCATTGCTACGTTTTTTGCAGATGTCAGCATAACCCCATTACTAACTTCTAAAACATGAAAGGCTGAGAGTCACAATAAAATTAATACATTGCATCATAAATATACTTGCTTAAATCTAAACAAAATCACTTTATTAAGAAAAATCATACTGTTTTCTTTGACATTAGAAGTACACCCAGTGTATTAAAAGCATTATCACATACTGTAATGTGTTGTAGATAACCCCAAGTTTTGCATATTATCTCTAACTTGGAAAAATCTACAGGGTTCTTGAGCATATGTATGTTGTCACTGTTAGGAACCTCACTTGCTATTCAGTTGGATTCTTACTGAAATCTTCTCACTCTGATACAGCAATCAGTTGTTTTTTCTTCCTAATCATTCCTTCAGTGTTCTGGAATCCTGATGCAACCAAGTCAAGCCCACCTTGGGAAGCTGATTTTTTTTTTTTTTTTCCAAAGGAATACATCATCTTTTTTATACTTGTGTTAGTGCCTTCAGGAAACTTCAGGTTGAGCCTCTGGAGCTTTTTTGCTCCCTGGGATCGGGATCGGCACGCTAGAGTCCAGAATTCTTGTAGGTTTGAGCCAATCGACTTTTAATAGAAGATTGAATGCACTATGCAGCAGAATAATGAAAGCAACGTTATCATCATTTATTTATTGTTAAGGATAGTGCTGCATGAATTCTTTTTCTATAGGCAGATTGAAGAGGGAGATCATCTTCTGATTGTGAGGGTACTTGAAATTTATCAGAATTTGAGCTAACCTACGTTAAAAGCCACTTTTTTCCCACTACTTAGTGATATTCTTTGTTAAAATGCTGAACTGAACACACACACAAAACTTTACATAAGCAATTGGAAAACATTTTGCAATTTTCTGTGGTACAGCAGTGGACATCACTCACACTGTTTAAAAATGACTATTACTGGTGTCCTGATATTTGTTTACAGTGTTATTGGAGCAAGAAGATGAATGCAGATGTAGCAGCAGCACTAATTCCTTGGGATTCACAGATATTCTAATTAAATTATTTTCTTACTTTGTTCTCCGGAAGGGAAGTTTGTACTCAGAGGAGAGTGTTTTTGTTCTTCTCTCTCCTGTTTGTGAACTTCTGATAGTAGCATAAAATATTAAAAAATTAGTCTTTAATTTTGAAGCTATAGTGAATCTGCTAAAGATATAAACAAGCATATTTAAATAGTTACTTTGCATTATTCATGTAACTGGAGAAAGATTCACTCTGGGTAGACAATTACTGTGTATTAACATCTTGCCTTAGGGCAGTTGAAATGGTTTTTAATGAGGTGTTACCAATCCTGAATATCTTTCATTTGCCACTTGACCCAAGAATTTATTTTTTACTGGGACATCTTGACTTAAAATAGTTAGCTTTGTTATAGGGATTTTGTTAATCATATGCTATACTCAAACAGAATATTTATTGGCATAAAAGGCATGTATTAAATTAATCCATATTATCCTAAATAATGATAACTAGTTACCCATAGAGTGAAATTCATCAGAATTTCCTGAGTATTCAGATCCAGAGCCTAAGAAACACCCTGCTGAATTAGTATTCGGGTCATGAAAACAACTAATGAGGCTTCAGACCTATAAAAGTCCACTCAAACAAACATCTGCCAGTGTTTTAGAGGATATTCTGGCCCTGGCATCAGCTATGACCCTGAAGGGCAGAGCAACACGAATTTAACTATGACAGTATTTCAGATAATTTGAGATCTAGAGACCATAGCAATAAAGAGAAGAAAAATGGTTCTTCCTCCAGCATGAAGACACAAATGTCTGCTGCTCAGTCACATAGCAGCAGGCTGAGTAGGAACAGGATTTCCAAAGTTACTTTGTTCAAATGGTATGGCTCAGGTACTTGCACTATACTCTAACCAGTGTGATTGAGTACTCTGCACCTGGTTGTACTTGGCAGAAAAAATGATGTTCCTGAATGCTTTTGGCATAGCAAGTCTGTCAGTGGCGATGGTGTGAATTTTCGATGCTAATTGCTCATGTGAACACTTATGATGTGGTAAGAGCGTTTATGTCAAGGTAGTACTGGGCAGTAATTCTGGAGGGTAACTGGAGCTCTGTGAATTCACACCTTATTTTATTTCATGTAGGCTCCTAAGAGTTAACAGAGCATTGTGAGTGTGGAGCAGCGGACAAAATCGCTTTCATCAGGATTATGTCAGAACATCCTTCACACAGCTGGCTATCGCGTGCACGATGAGTTTGTAGTCATACCTGTAGTCAGCACTAATGTCTGCTGTTAGCTCCATAGCACAGAGCAACGCTCACAGCAAAGCTAGGTTGGGTGCTGGAGTATGTAGCTACACCAACACAACACTTTTCTCAGGCTATTCTTATTTTAGACACAGTTGAGGCATCTTTACGTCCTTCCTTACTACCACGCTGGTATGCCCATAGTGCTACCTACGCTGCTGCGGCACCAGCCTGGATCGAGGCCATCAGCAACTGTAAATTGCTCAGTTCAGGGGTCCAGTAATAAGATCCCTCAGGCTTTCACAAGACCACAATATAGCTGCTTTTGGCCCAGAATTGGTAGTCGAAAAAGGGGAAAGAGACATAACGCAAATTAATTTATAAAGAAATTACAGTGATCAAGAATAAGAGGTTGACCACTGCTTCGTTTCTTGCTGGAACATGTGATGCACAAATAAAATTCATCTTAGTGAGTGGGAGGGGGTACAGGGTAAGAGGAAATCTTTCTGGCATATATACCAATACAATGCCAGTTACTCTGCTGGAGTCTCTTTCTCCCTCTATATGTAATCTATGTTGAATTAATTTGTAGTTGGCTGAATTTCAAACACATCAGGTTTGTTTTCACGTATGTTGATGGGATTTTCTTTTGGATCAGTTTCTTATGTTAATTAGACCTCCATTTATGCTACATTGTAATAAGCTTTAGCAACTCCGTGTGTGCAAGCTTGGTGGGAAATTGGCTGGATTTGCACAGTTTCAACTTTTGCAGCGGCCTGGTTTTGATATACGCTGTAGATTTTCCTGTTTCCCGTGTCATGGACAGTCTTAAGTAGGGCAATTAGTTCTCTTCTATTTTTTTCAAAGCAAGGGTTTGTTTTTTTTTTTTTTTCTTGAGGAATATAAAGCCCAATGTATTAACTTGAATTTTAAAGGAATGAAGGGTGGGTTTAGCTGGAAGACCTAGTGGTTCTTCACATCTTCAATGTCTAAGTTAAAAAGAGTAAATGGAATGGGTTTTTCATGGCTTCCCATCAAACCTCTACTTGGAGGAAAACTACTAGGTATCTGAAGATGATTGTTCCATATTTCAGTTAGAAGAGAGTAATGCAAGCAAATCTTAAATGTCTTTCATATTAGCAGAGCAGAAATGGGTTTCTGAATTTAAAGGAATTTCCACATCAGTGGCTTTGCTGATCTGTTCAATACCTGAATACCATCTGATTTTTAAAAGCATTAATCACTGATCTCTTGTGTTTATTTTATTGGAAGCCAAAGGATGCTTCATGGACTTGAACATCAAGACATCCATTTGTATGTCTAAACATGCAGTAGGACTATTTCTTCAGGTGGCAATTTTTTAAAAACTTCTGTTTCAGTGCCCCTATGGAATCAAGATATGTGAATACTGATATCCTCGCAGATATTATAAACAGAAAAGTTTATAAAATAAAAACAAAATCCAAGTTTGCTCAAATGTGTAATATATATTTAACAGATCATATACAAGTATATCTTTTTTCCAGAATGTAGTGGGAACTTTCTACTCTTTTCTTTATCGCTCACTGATGAGCGGTTGAAGGTGAGCCCTTTTCCTTAGTTTTCCTGATAATTCAGGTTGTGTGACTCAAACCCAGTGAAAGCAGTGGTCAGAGGAATTTGGTTCAGAGCCGTCTTGACAGAAGGAGTATTGGAAAATAAACCACAGTTGGGGAATGTCTGTAGCTTTATGTAGACATACAAAAGAAGAGAGGTGGATTCCTGTGAATTCTAAGGCAGCTAATGATAATTCCTCCTAAAAAGTCACTATAGGGAAATAGAGCTCCTCTTCATCTTCCCCACCACCAAGGGGTCTTGGCTTGTCAATGAGAACAGACAAGCTGTTTTCTTCACAACAAGGTAAAATCATTATAAAAGAACTTTTTTTCACAAGCATTGGTAGTGCCACAATCTCTTTGACACTCCTGAGGTATAGAGATAGGCTCATCCCAAAAAGCTGAGAAAAACATGACTATTTAAATTTTTCCTGTCACAAATGCCACAGTAAGCGTGGTGTTTGCGGCGCAGATAGGCTTCCTGCATCTCTCTGCAAGCAGACCCATAGCAGCAGTTCGTACCACACTCGGGTATCGGCACGTCTGTGGTTTTGTTGGCAGAAACAGTCTTGCTCTGCCCGTGCCCCAAGCCAAGCAGAGCAACAGGAGCACGGTCAGTACGCGCTGAACCTCAGCGGTAACACTGGGCCCAAGCTAATGTACTCTGGCTTTTAAAGGGCTGTATTAAGTCAGTTCAACATTGTACTAAAAATGTTCAGAGGTTTTGTTTTTTTTTTTAGTCATCTGGCTAAGAAGGGACAGAGCAAGCCTGTTTCTGTGTGTGAAATACCTTCTACTTATGTCTGTTTAATGCAACCACCTCTGCTGAGTTTGGCACTTGAAAGCTTTTTACTTCAGGATCTTGAGGCAATAGCTGTAATTGCCAGCTCATGAGTAGCTTCTTCAAAACAAAACCTTACTTAGTCTTTCTTCCACACAGTGCAAGTGTTAATGGTGCAAAAGTTATGAGCAATTGGCCATTTTCCCCTTACAACTACCTTCATTTTCCCTTATAATAGTAAAAGTTTTTGTTTATAGATACAAGTTTCTTTCAAGGAACTAGCTCCCATTTCCTTTTGAACACCAGAATCTTTATCTCTCTAACTATTTTTGCATAGCAGAAATACTCATATTACCTACTGAAATACCTTAAAATATGTAGTATTTTCCTGCTATGTTGTAGTGAAAAAAAATAAATCTAGGAGAGATGGCTTAGAATGTTCCCATTTCTCAAAAGAATTTTGCAGTAAATATTCATCTTAACCTTGAGGCTTTGTTGTTAATATTTGAACTTGGGCTTTTCAGCTTCACATGCCCACAGAGCACTTCTTTGAGATACGAATGGACTCTCATTGTCAACAAACCCATGTACCACACATATATTTTTATATGTATAATTATCAATAGGATAATTATGAACTTCACTTTCCAAACCACTTGTTTATTCAGTCATTATGGTCAAAATCTATTGCATTGGAACATGCCTAAAACTCTCCCTCCTTGCGTAGCTGAAATAATCTATATAGTACAGGTAGGCTTCTAGACTTTCTCAAAGGTATTTGCAAGGTGTCATCACATGTGAATACTCAACAATTAAATTATGATGAGAATTGTATCAGCATTGCCTGTTATGCAATCAGTGGTGGAGAAACTATGCCTTATATTCTGTTAAGTGTTAATGTTAGTGTAATGTAAGTGTTAATGTTAAGTGTTAATGAAAGAGAAGGAGGACTGAACCTGAGTTCCCCCAATAAAAAAAAAAAAAATAATACACAAAATATTTGCTTCTTTGTGATAAACACACAAAGAATGCACACTGGATAAATAATAAGCATTGGCCTTTAATGGAGCATTTTAGGAGACTGAGTAGTCAATGCAGTAGAAATATTTGTTGGCTCTGGGAACCCATCCAGCTTCAGACTGTGGTCAAATAAAAAGACAACTGAAATCCTAGTATTTCCTGAATTTAGCCTCTTCAGGAAATCAGACCCCCAATATATAATTGAATATGTTGTTCCTTGGGGAAACAAAAAAGCTTCTTTGCCTATTACATCCAGCTCTTCATCATCTGTGTGATTCCTGCAGTGTTTTAACTAAATCAATCTGAAATGGTGTAAATTTGTAACATTTAGTCAAATGATTTCATTTTTAGAGCAGAAATAAAAAATCACTAATGCTCAGAAAGTGGTAAGACATTCATAGGGTCAGCTTTCTCAGCAGAACTTGCTGCATACTCACAATGGTCAAGAATCTAGAGAATAGAAATGTGTAAAACCATTTGCAACCATGCATTGCACCAGAATCCAGAGAACAAAAAAAAAAAAAAAGAAAAAAAATCAGTAAGTGGTCATGCATAAGTGAGCCTTACCATAAATAAATACAAATTTAAGGATGTTGGTTTAGTGTGCTTAATTGTTTTGCTAAACTGACACACTAATGACTGCTGTCGTTTCATGAAGAAAACCCTAAGCGTGACTTTAAAGGAAAATTTGAAAATACTACTCTAGATTATCTGATTTCAAGGGACCTTACAGCTGGGTGCGATGCACTCTACAACTAAATCTCTTAAAATGTCTTATTCATTGCTTGTCTGCCATCTAATCCAATAATCTCTTAAGCCATCTAACAAAGTATCAGTTCCTTGCTATATATACAGGTATATAGCTGTAAGCATGCATGTTCTACTGCCCCATGTATAATCTACCTCTTTCCATAGCTGTTCTTACACATCATGCTCATCCAAATGGGACAGTGTTGTTCCCTGCCCACCTTTGAGGAGCATCACTGAACAGATGAGGAAAAGTTGCTATGATATGAACACAGGAGCCACATAGTAGTCCTATGTGTTTTTCTTTAAATAAATGTAGCTACAGATGTGCCCTTGGTTTTCCACATGGAGTCAATAATCACTGGTGTGGGACCATAGCATTGACAGAGACTGGCCTCGGTTTACAGGATTTTTGTGAAATTATTACAGGACTCTTGATTCTTCTCCTCCTGGACTTTGCCATTTTCTTGCAGATTCAACAAATTATTGAGCATCCCCAAGTCTAAACTGCTTGTGGTTGCTGGACACCAGCTGTGATTGTTGTGAGAATCTGGGTGCCCCAGCCACGCAGTGCCTCACCGACCACTGGTGCAGACCAGGTTGTAAAACCCTTTTGTACCCTAAATCCATAGCTTACTTCAGACCACACCTGTACAGACAAATTTCTCCTTCAAAAAAATAAACTGTTGCAGGATCCCTCACGCTGAGGGAAGGCAAGGATATGGATCCGAGAAAAATCCAGGACGATGCACACATTTACCTGTTCACCAACTACCCCCACCTAGGGAAGAACGGGGAGAACCCCAGCTGCCTGAGGACATAAGGGGGACCTGCAGTCTCTCACCTGTGTCAACTAAGTCTTCACAACTTTCCAGCAGATGGGAACAAGCTGTGGCCTACTGCCACCCAGTCTAAGGGTCTGCTTGCTTTATTCTTCCAAGGATAAATTGAGATATTGAATATCAACGTATCAATTCTTATAGGAATACAAATTATATACCAATAAAATTATATGGTGATAATAATTATATTATTGTAATAATTACATTATTACAATAATATAATTATATATCACTATAAATTGATATGTTTGAATAGCAGTCCTACAAAATATTTGGAAATGGACCATGATAGCTAGTTTTCTTACTGCCAGTTGTAACTTAAGAACCCCCTAATAAAGGACCATTTCAAAAAGCTTTTTTTTTTTAAATAATTGTAAAGTTCATTGCAGGTAGGATCAGTTGCAGGATCTGGTCTATAGACGGTGCTGAGGAAAAGAAGAGATAAATATAGGTAGTGTGTACTACGTATATAGAACTGTTTGAAACAGAGTAGGTTGCAAACTGCTGAAGGCTGATTTAAAGCAGTTTGCCTAAATTTACTTTGGCTGTCTTGCAAAGAGATTTTAATTTCATAATCGTGTATACTTTACCCAGCGTACCTCCACCCCCCCCAGTGACATTGGATGAGCACACAAAGGAACAAAATTAAAGTTTGGAAAAATTTAAATCTAGCATGTCTTACATTTCCAGTGTTTCTCTTGGCAACCTAAATATTATTTTAACTTGTAGTGTGATTATATATTGGATCACATAGGGGAGCTGCAGAACTCTGCCTGCTGAGCATCATTAAGCATTTTGGTGCTCGGTGGGAGTTTGTTCATTAGGAGGAGTGCGTTATGAATTTTACTCTGTGTGCATCTTTGAGAGAGAGAGAGGGAGGGAGAGCAAGGCAAGGAGAAGGAAATATAAGATAAATCATTTACACATACAAAATAACTAAATTTCAATAATCCTATTTAAAAGAAGTGGAAAGGTATTGCACAGAAGAAAATAAGCATCAACATAAGGGCTATGAAAGTAGTCTCCTGAAGCCTGTTGCTACTACTGTTTGGAAACTTGCATTATTTCCTACAATTTAATCTGGTTGGAAAAGACCCACCAGTCTGTCATATTTTGCCTTTTAGTTTATCATTTCATTTTATGTATTTGGCTCGGGGTTTTTTTTTTAATCTTGAGACATATAAAGGGAAAATTGTATAATATAATTTATTTTAATGGTACCCATACTCATAAATGAATTCTGTTAGCAAGAAAGAGAAGACAAACTGCAAAAACTTAAACTCATAAAGTCACATGATTTTTTCAGATTTTATAATCTTAAATCAAAATCTTTCACAGCTGAGGATAACTTATGGAAGATTATTGCTTTATTTCATTTTATATGTCAATTACTAGATATCAAAGACTATGGGGTCAGGGGTGGGATGTTGAAGTTCCTGAAAAAGGGTCTATTTTGTAAGATATGCAAAATGTTGTTGATTTTTCACTGGAGTATTAAAAAAAAAAAAAAAAATCACTGGCTTAATTTTATATTCACATTGGGTTTATTCCAATGTTTTGTAATTCTGTTGGCTTCTCTGATGCATCTGTTTATTTATATCTGTATGGATGTAGAAAAAAAAAATTCAGACTCGCTGTTTTGCAAATGGCTTTTCAGTAGCAATGCAGTATACTCACATGGCATAAGTGACATCTGTAAGATTTTCAAACATACTTATTTTAACTTAGTGTGAAATAGATACATAAGATAGAAAGGTACAAATGCTATGTACGTTAAAAACAAACAATTATTGAAGGAGGAGAGAAGTGTGAAAAATTGGTATTATCTGTTCCTTTAAATTATGTCTCTAAACATTTTTTTTTCTCCGTGAAAGTAACAAGAGCTTAAGCAACTCCTGCTGTCTTGTTGTTCGACATCCACTACTGCCCATCTGCCTATTGATTGGTAGGAAACTCCAAATGGGAATTTCATCTCATTAATCATGTCACATCACAGGGATTAGGACAAAAAAAATCCTTTATGCTTCACAGCAGCCATCTAATGCCCAGTAAGACAAGTGAACGAATATGATATGGATAGAATATCTTCCCGCTAATTAAAGGTCATCTGCTAAAAACTGTGAGTCAGGCTTGCTCAGAATGTGCTATAATCTAAGTGCACGTCCTCAGGCTTTGCAAAATGAAAGGAACAATAAATATGTATTTATAATTCAAATGTTAGCGTAGCTTGAGAATATAACCCATCCATTATAGAACGCTGCAGTGACAATACTTGCAATAGTGGTTCTCCCTGAATAGTTACTTGCATAAACCCGGTTCCATTGATTCTCTCTTATTCCCCCTCATATCATCATTAATATCCATCCATGTGGCATTTCCCCACCAATATGCTCTGTAATCCTCTTACAACACCACCAGAATTGTTACTGTTCTACTCATAACTCGCATAATCTGCATTATAAGATACTAGGATTTTTCTAAGCCTGTTTGGTACTGTAACGAGCAAGAAAAAGCAATTAAAATTGCTAAGATGTGACTGAGCAGGTGAGGTGAGTTTTCCTTACAGCTAGGGCACTCCGGCAGATGAGAGGGACACACACAGCCTTGGAAGAAAGCCAACTTATTAATGGAATTTGACCATGCAAAACTTGTTGAAATCCCTCTAGAACATCAAATGCCACATTATAATATCTTTACTGAGGTCCCTGCCATTCCCAGGAAATCTTTAATTCCCTTTTCAGAGTATGATTTATTTTTTTCCCCAGTAATACTTTCCAAAGCAAGGTTTGTGGGATGCATTTTGGTTTGCATTTATATTTTGCTTTGTCTCTGTAATGCAAGCTCTCATCAGTTAAAAGCAGGTAGGTGGGTTCTGCTGCTTTTTTTGGAAAGAAACCTTCAGGGAATTAAGGCTTATTTTGACAGAACGAAACAAATATTTTTTTGCTTTTAAGTTCATAAATGATTCTAAAGTCATAGGTATTTTGTCCCTGAAATCATTGCTTATGATATTGTATTTAAAATTTTACAGGTCATTTTAGTCATGCCAGTGACTTCAAATGAAGGTTAGATGATAACGGATATGGTTTTAATTAAGAGACTCGCTAATGTGATAAGGTAGCATAAGTATGTCTCTAAAAGCAGCAGACTAATACTGCACACTGCCGATGCAAAGACTGACAAGATATGTATATTCTTATGATTTAGTATTTGCATTTTGAAAGTTTATGAGCCTGCAATTATTTTGCACCATTTTCTTAGATTCTAGCAAATGATCCTATCTCTGAACCTGTTATCCTGAAGAGAGAAAATGCTTACCAATATTTACAATCATTAGTTTTGCAAAGGTTGTATTTGGAGAAAGATCTGAATTTTTCCATTGACCTCCATGCTTAGAGGAAGTTCGTGCTGAAGCCTGTATTAAATGAGAAATAAAAGCATTCAGATTTTTGAAACTTCCAAATTGCTAGGTAAAAGCACTTTTATTTTTCCAGGCTTTTATAATTTAATAATGAAAACTGCAGAGGTCAATGATTAAGTTACCTTTTTCTTGGCTACAGTTGAGTTGGCAGGCCAGTTCTTAACTGCTAATATTTTTCAGATTAGACTGTATTGTCTACATTTGTAGTAGATGATGGCGTGCAGGAGCCCTTACAGTTATCAGTGGCCTAATTCCCATTTTCTTTTCAACTGGTCTACTGTGTATGTGCATAGTGGTAGGAGAAAAAAAAAAAAAAAAAGAGACACCACAAGAAAGCAACATCCCTCTCAGTGTTCTCAGTAGATCTCACAGCTGGTACCATTATTGTAAGAAAATATCAAGGCAGATACTAGAAATGTCCAGTTGTGGGAAGTAGTTGAGTAGTCAGATACACTACTGTATTTGTTGTTTTCTTTTCTGCTCTAGACCAATATATCACATATGCATGTATCTGCATAATATTTCTCCCAGAATAAGTTATATATCATCCCCACATGCTTCTTGGATGTTTGACTCCACTAGAGACCTTTTTGAAGCGCTATTAGAATAACCAGCATAAAAGTAGGCTTTCCCATTTTAGAGGGAAATGAAACCAACACTGCAATCGGAGCAACTGCACCTAGCTGATATTGCTTATTCCACTGCTTTGGGAGAGTCCTGGTTTCCTCCTCACCATGTCGCTTCTTCCACCAGCCTGATTCACCTCATCTACAGCACGCTTCAATCCTAGCTTCACTTACAAGCCACCCTGTGCTGCCTCTCGTGTCAGTCTGTAAGCCACTCTCCAACAAGTCCACTTACCAGATCTGGCTTCCTTTCCGCTGAGTAGCTCCAAGCCCTCACCTAACACCACTCCTCTTTTATTTTAATCACACAAGCTCCACCCTCTCCTCGTATCTCTAATCAAAGCCCAGTTTACCCCTTCAATTCCTGCTTTCCCTTTCCATTCACATGCTGATTTTCTTTCTGTATTTATTCCAGCTTCTCTTCACGTTCGGGCCCAGATTTACCGAATCGAGTGTTTTCTGACCCCTTCCTACTATTTCACTTTTCACCCCTCTGCATTTGTAGCAGATCAGATGCCCTCTCCATTCAGAAACCATGGCTATTAGTAATAGGGTCACTGATTCCAAAGAAGATCCAAGCTCCCTGTGCTTTTCTCCTACAGCAGCTTCCACCCTGGCCTGCAGAAGCTAAGAGCAGTATTACACAACAGATTATTCATAAATGCCAGCTTCTCAGAGGTTTTCTGAGGAGGAATAAGTGTGTGCAGGGAAAGTAATAATTAAAAAATTGTATAATTTATTTTTTTAAGCTTTTTAGGTCACGTCTCTATACAGGTATACAGCTTCATGTTAAATGTCCAAAGTGGCTCAGAACAAGCTGATGTGTCCATACAGCATAGCAGAGGATTACTTAGGATATTGCCAGTAGCTGCTGAGCACATCATTTAGGTGTTCTGGCAGGGCTAGGTAGTGTGATTGGAGAAGACGGACGTAACTACACAGCAGGGGCCATCCTCTGGCGCTCACGTGCCGTTGTCTGCACTCTCTCTACTCTTCACAGTTGAGCTCAGCAAGTTCCTAAACAAGAAGGTCTTTGCAATGTGCTGTGTGATGCAGATACATATCCTTGCAGGCTTTGAATTTTGATCTTATAAAGCTGTCAATACTATTTACTTCCTTATATACTGACAGGCAATCACCTCAAGTCTGACAAACATTGAGTAATCTACTCAACCTCTTGCCATTCAGAGGGAAGCTGACAAATACTTCTTCTTGGCTATCTTGTTTATAACAACTTTAGTGACCACAAAACAGCACTTTTTCTTCAGACAGCAGAAGTCTTCATCCCAAACTTTCCTACGACATTCAGCAAGCAAGCCAACCCATGTGCAGGAGCCCTTACAGTTACCAGTGGCCTAATTCCCATTTTTCTTTTCAAACAATAGTTTGCATTCATCATACAGTGAGAGAACAGCCATAAAATAGGTTTGATACTTGAACATTATAATTTGGTACAGCACTCAGCAAAACAGGTTTGAATGAATTGCGAGGCATTTCTGTTACCTTTGGTACACATCAATAGGGTTGAAAAGCAGAGAAAGTGCCAAAACCAGCTGCTTTGATGTTCAGATAAAAACATCCTGAATCTGCCCAGCAGGATAAGGGAAACACATTTTACGCGTTGCTTACACTCTCACGTGCTCCTTGCCAAAAAGACAGTGTGTTTAAAAATAATTAAACTATTTGCTTTTTTTGCATTTGGTGTTTATAACCTGGTTGTGGTTAAAGGCATGCTACGATGGCACGTGCCGCTATGTACAGCGCGTAGTGGCACACCCATGAGGTGTGGGCGAGGGCCGGGCAGTCCTCCGAGTTGTCCCATGGACGTGTGCGTTGGGAAGGGACGGTGGCACCTGCTGAGAGCCACGGGGAAGCATGGAGCGAGCAAGCGTGCGAGTGCCTTGCGGGCCAGGTAGCCGCCGGCTCCTACATCCGCGTATACGGGGAGCCTTGAGCAGGGAAGGGGATACACAGCCAGCAGGTCGGCATGGCCCAGGCCCGCTGCCCGGAGCTGCCTCGTCCCCTTGGCGCTCGCTCCGACGGCTGCAATGTGCTGCCCTTACTGGCTCCTGCGGTGGAGGAGGAGTGGGAGCTACACCGGTGGGAGTAGCTGCTCAAGAGCAGCTTCCCAGGGAGCAGGAACATGCTGTAGCTGATACTCAAAAGGAAGGGTAATGGAAGCTCCTAGTGCCTGAAAAGCGGGTTATTGAAAGGGGTGGAAGGTGGGTAGATGAGCCATCTTTCATTTTTGTATCTGCATTTGTCCAAGTTCACTCTGTTTTGAAAAAGGAAGAAAATAACTAGTGGGTTCAAATATTCCTTTTCTCGATGCCTCTCTACGTGTACACGCGTCCGGCCTCATACTTCTACTACCTGGCCTCTATTTGTTAGTTTTCTTCACATTAATATGCAGTTTTGGTACTATTTTAAATAAGAACTGTTCTCTTTCATTTAAATTACAGGAGAATTCAAAGAAGTGAGGATGCGAGTGAGGTGGGAACAATCCCTCCAGATACATGGTTCATAGCATATATTGTTTTCTAGTGTTTTATGGTAAGCAAAAGTTTAACAACCATAATTTTATGGAAATGACAATAGAAGAGGACATATGGTGAGAATTCGTTTATGCCTTTTTACATTTTTAACAACCTGGCTATTTTTATTCTTCTCATCCTCTCAAAGGGAGTACAATGTAATGAAGCATGGAGCTGGAACTAGGCCACACCTCAGCTGGAAAATGTCAAATTCTTTTATGCCATCCTCAAAAGCATAAATCATAGCTGCACATTTTTAAAGGTATAAATGAGGGAGGGAACAATATAAAACATTTATCTGAGTTCATTTAATGTATTTATAGTACAGAATGGTAGAGTATGGGTTATTATTTATGCAATATAGAAATATACCAAATATTTAAAGGTTGAAATCGGTAGTATATAGTATCTTATCTTTGCTGAGGAATTCCTTTGAACATTGTTCATTTTCTTGCTTTTAAATTTTCCGTTTGTCAGCTGACAAACTAACCTGCTTAATGTCAGGAACTACTAGTTACTTTGTTGCTTGAAACCCTTATTTTATATATGAAATATTTTTAATGATCTTAAGTTCAAAAAACCATACTTGACTAGTATAATATCCAGGGTTCCACATTTCAGGTTTTTTTATATTAAATTGTACCGTTAGCACATTCTTTCCCATATTTCACTGGTTACATTATGTATGGGGAGGAAGTGTCTGTCGCTTTGGCAGGAGCAATACCATAGTTCATAATTTCAAAGAAATAAATAGCATTTACTAAGCCCTTAGAAGGAGGTTGGAAGATTGTTGAACGCACTTGCTCACTCCCACTCTTCCTGTTTTCTTCAATATTCCTTTTATTCCAAGAGGTTTAAATTACATGTTCTATACCTCTCAATTCTACAACACAATTCTTCAAATGTTTTTAGTATATTATGACATTCATGCACGTGACTAGATTCCATTTATGGGGACTGTTGATGTGCTGCAAGAGCATGTGATTACATACCGCAATGAGATTTTTTGGTCTGCCGTTCAGCCCAGAGTAGATGAGGATCTTGGGCTGGGGATTTAAAATACAGGCTTGTACAGAGAGGCTACTAGCCTCCCTGAACTCCTTTGTCTAGCCATGTTCCAAAATATATATTATCTGATTATAGTGATTATAGATTATGGTATATTTACTGTATAACAAATAGGTTATATTTGTCATTATGTAAGTGACTAAAAGGTGGCATGAATCCAAACTCAATCGCACTGCTACCACCTGAAAGTTTTTATTGCACTAAGCCAGTTATTGTACAAATCATGTTATTTATTATCTAGTAAATATGTTCTTAATTTGAACTACAACTTCTATACTTCTGCAGTTTTTGACATCCTGGTTAAAGCTATTCAGGGATGAGTAAGTTGAAAAGCATCTGTAAGAGCCATTAGCAGAACAGAATTGCACGTATTTTCTGAGGCGTATTTTGGTCTGTGCAGATTCTTCTGTCTTACAAGCAACGGTCTTATCACAGCATCCTCAGGTATATGAACAACACTTCTGGTGTATTATTTCTTCTTACGTCCTTTATCCGGAGAGATCTTGTGCAGTTGAACTTTAAGTTTCAAGAAGAGGATTTATTTCTGAATTAGATTGGGGTGGGGGGTCAGGATCTTGTCTAACGAATATCCATACTGTTGCGTGTGTCTGTGATACATAAGAAATGTAAACCTGGAATAGTGTGGTGCAGTCTGCGGTGCTCTTCATTTCCTAAAGGTTCCCTTGGACCGGGCTCAGTACAGACAATTTTTAGTTGTTTAGTAGAAGCTAAACTGCCACTGTGTCAGAGGAGCAGAGATAACAAGTACATCTACTGCTTTGACCAACGTTCCTGGCGTCGCGGACCCACACCAACAAGTAATCTGAAGATAAGGGACCAACCTTTGAATCTAATACGGATCTTATTTAAACTGAGATTAGAAAGCGGGGGACAGGCTGAGTATCCTACTGAGCTGCTTTGCTGAGGACATGCATTACAGAATTTAGCATCTGCTGGTGTTTCCCAGCTGCTGAAGGCGTGTGTCCCTGTATTGCATTGCTGGATGCCATCCAAGAAGTGATAGAGGTTTCTATTGTCACATCAATAGATTAATTTGAAATTCTTAATCTTGTATTTGAAGGTGAAAGCAGTGCAGGCTGTTTCCTCAGAGCTGTCTCAGATAATGCTTGGATCAGACGGGGCAAGAAGGCAAAGTGAATTTGCTCTACTCAGTGATATACATATCAACTAGAATATATGTATTAACTGTATGAACTTTTCATTTTCTTCCTGAGAAGGCCATGTAGATTTTACTACTTTTTAGAGAAAGATCCTGAACCAAGTCGAGTTAATGCTATTTAACGTCATTGTGTATCATATGTTTCCAGCTTATATCTAATGGTTTTTCTTGTGCAGGAGATGTTTTGGTGTTAGACATTTGAAATCTTATCTGCCATTCTGTTCTCTTCCCGATTTAATCTCCTTGGCTTTAAATAGTCTGTCTGAAGTCACTGCAGAACGGATCAAAAGAGGAGCACTCAGCTAAATTAGAAAGAGGTTAAGAAGCTATTCTTAAGAGTTATTCTTAAGAGTTCTTAAGCTGTTCTTAAAAGTTTAAGAAGCTATTCTTAGGCTGAAGGGTGGCAAGGAGTCGTTGAAGATTTAAAGTTGAAGGCAAATAGTTTAAGAATATTATAGTTTGTGATGTGCAGTATCAGCAGCGAGTTCCTTTCCTTCCTGACCGCTTGTTCATGCCTACAGCACGTATCCACTTTAGTTTGAGCAACACAGCTGTGTGTGACAGTTACTCTGTAAAACAGACAAGGAATCAATCTAACTTTAAAACAATGCTGAGGAATTTGTTAGGGGGGAAGAAGTTAGCCATCCCAGCTATTCCTCTGCAGCAAGGGACACAGCCCGGGACTGTTAGCAGGTGCTTTGGAAGGTGGAAGCCTGAGCTGCCTTCATCCTTCACTCCCTGCCATGAAATCCAAGCTGCCAGCGACAGGGAGATCAGGCTGACAGAGGCTGCCTTTCCTTTGCCTCCAGGTATTCTTTAAAGAGTTAGGACAGGAGCAGTGTTCCCTGTTGCCTAGCATGCCCCTGGCATCAGTGCCTGCTTCTCAGGACACAGGAGGAGAGCAACCACCACCACTGCAGAAGAGAACTAGCACGCTCCTCAGCCAGCTTTTAGCAGTCAGTAAAGTGTTAATATTCGGTGTCTTTTGCTCAGCCCTAGATAGACACGCTACTGCTAATTTTCCTCTACCCTCTAACACTTAGTTTAGAACTCGGCAGAAACTGGGTTTTTTAGTGTTTGAGTAGACATTTGGCAACTTGTGAAGTGTCAGATGAGTACTGGTGAATTTGAGAACTAGGGTGAATGTTTGTGTCAGGGAAGGAAAAAATCTTCCACAGCAGAAAAGCACGCTCTAACCTGAGATTGGAGGTACCCAAAATAAAATAGCTTTAAACCAGTCTATTCCAATTACATTAAAAGCCAAATCCCTGCACTGCTGACACTTCACAGACTCGAGTGGCAGATATTGAAACCTAGCATCAAGGGACTGCCTGCACATTTGAGACTTATTCAACGTAAACCAAATATGGTAAAGGTTTAAACCATGGCCTAAACGTAATATATCATGAAAAAACACAGCTGAAAAGTCCTGTCTGAAAGTGCCAGCAAGGCAGAGGGACCAGTATCTAGGTTTCAGCAGGGCAGACTCCTCTGCTGGTCTGGAAGCTCCTGCTCTGGAGAGGAGCCACAGCCGCGTGTCTCCCTGGGTGTCCGGTCTAACACCAAGGCTTCCAAAGTCAAAGGCGCACGAGGGTTCTCCTGCCTTGCTTCCCGGGGCGCAGCCTCCGTGCAGAGCCCCTTCTGCGGTGTGTTGTGCTCCAGAGAAAGGCACAGGTGCATGTGCTCTCTTTTCCTGCTTTTTGTAATGCCATTGGGATATAGTCATTTCCCTATAGATTCTCATCTGAATGAAAAAAGACTTGGTAAATCTAAAATGTTATTCACTGGACTATTGTTACAGAATTTCCCTATTAGATTTATCACTGCTTCTATTAATTCCATTTAGTCTATTAACTTACCCTCTATTAATTTATCACAGCTTTCTGGGTTGGGTGGTTTGGGTTTTTTTTTTGCCCTCATCTGCAAAGTGCTCAATGTTGACAGTGACGGAAAACTCACAGGAAGCCCTGACAAGGTTTGAAAAATAATTCTGGAGCCCTTGTGTTGCTAAGGAAGTTTCATCAGTAGAACCAATGATTTGAGATTGTTTTCTCAGCAGTGCATGAGATAAATGAGAACTATTTCCAGATTCAGTAATTTCGAAATCTGAAGGAAAGATCTTATCAGTGTGCTGGCCACCCTGAATAGAATACATCAAGAAAGATTAATAGGAAACAGGGATACCTGTTTTGTTCTATAGCAAAAAAAGCCTTGCAAAAATATTTTAAGTAGCTGTTCTTACCTACTTCATTTTGCATTAAATATAAAATCTGAGCATTATTGTACATAACTAGTTTTTCATTATATACTGCTAGGATAAGGAAATTATTTTATGAAAAGAAAAATAGGTGAAATTTATTAAATCATAAAAGGAGACCCTGTATGAGGTCTGAAATGCCGGAATGTGGAATCTTGCAAATTTTTCCCAGTGGATAAAGGAACCTCTCAGGAAAACTTTATTGACACAATTTTAACCTAAGTTGCAGCTGTATTAGATGCGCAAGGGAATTTTCTTTTCCACTAGCTGCAAAATGTGACTGTTTTGAGATTCACCATCCTCAAATACATGACAAATCTATTTAACAGACTAATAAATGCAAATGTAAACCCAAAAGCCTATGTCTAAATACAGCCCAATGTCAACCTTTGTTTGTTGAGGCTCTCCCCTATCTATAGCAAACCTTGACCCTATTTATTAAATATGAAGTGTTCCACTTCCATAGGAGTAGGACAGGGACTGTGGAGCAGTAGTGGCAGGGGATATTTTACTGTAGCTGCAGCATGCTTGAACCATCCAAGGGGAATACACGACACATATCTGTGTAGCTCAATTTAATGTGCCTGATTAGACAAGCACAAATGTTCACGTGCAATGCATTTGCAGCATGTAGATATTTGTGTTACAGTATACTACACAGTATATATTTGGAAGCTAATAGGAGTGTGTGAAAACTTTTAAATAGATCATTAAAATGTATAGAATACTTTTTAAACAGAAAAAAAAAAAAAATCAGCATTTTTTTTAAGATGATCAGTTTAACTAAACTACCACAAAAGCATATTTAGGTAATGATAGTTGTTGAATAACGGCATCTGTTCTTCAATGAAGAATCTATAATTTTTATTAGAATTATAATCTTTAATTTTATCTTGAAATCTTGTGTGTATACAATACTATCAGTCGTAATCCTATTATAACAGTAATGAATCTGCTGTGTTATTCATCATTTAGAGATTTTAAAAGTACATTTGACTGAGTTACAAATAAAACCTCTCCAGGTTAAAAGTGTTTCATTCATACCTTGTGGATGTGGTTTGAAGATTTCTGGTGCAGGAAGGAGGGAGCTATTTTTTCCCTTTGCCAGTAAAAATAGATCACATCTATTTTTGGACTCTGAACACAATCTACGTTTCTAATTCTCAGACAGTGACTATGTCTTACTGAATATATTTCTCGAGTCTGAGCTTCAAAACATAAAGATACTGGCCAGCTCTTCAGCTGGTGTAAATCAGCATAAACTCTCTGATGTTTGTTAAGCCGGCCTTACACAAGACCTCTCTTACGCTTTTAGGCATTTCTGTTTGCTGACGCTTTGATTTGCCTTTGCATTTTCTCACCTCTCTGGAATAGTTTCAGACTATCAATCCATGAACGTCTGAGTTATTTTGGGGGCCAGCTCATTTGTTACTGACTTTTTCCCCCCCATGGGACAATATAATGTAGGGTCTAAGCGTTGGTTTGCTTTTATATAGAACAGTTAATCTGATCAAAGCACTCCAAATGTGCTCTATGCAAACAAATTCCTATAAATCACAAAGCAGGACTTAATCTGTGTCCTGCTCTAGCTTTTTTCTGCTCCTATAGTGTATGTGTGTTTTTCTCATATGCCTTTCTGTCATGTGGTATCGATTTCCATATTTAAACATGTGTATTTTATTTCACATAAATGGACTTGGTGTATGAATTCTTATCTATAAACTAGTCTGCAGAAAAGTAAATAGGCAGGTTATGCTAATTAACATGGCAGTAGAGGGCTGTTCCCTCTTTTCGGCTGCAAAAGAAATGCCCGAGCCTGCCATGTGTTGGAGCCGCAGCCAATCCTTGGCCGACAAATTTCAGTAACTCCTTCCTACGTACCGATTATCTCTGTGTACGTGAGTGTGTGCGCATGTGCACGTGTGTATTTTGGCAACGGTCACTTTCTTTAGGCACTGATATCACGTCCTGTTATGAGGAAGCAGCAGCTTCGCTTGTGTCTTGATGCGACAAATACATAATTTTGGAAACGTTTCAATAGTAGTCACCAAGGGATTAACAGGCAACGCTTCCCTAAAGGCATGCAGCCTGGCCAGAGGATTTGAAGGTTTTGATAAGTCTGCCATCCGTGAAGAAATCTACCCACTTTATTACATTCTCACAAGAATTTGCCTTTTCTCTGCACTAGTAAGCTTGACTTGAAGTAAGGTTTAAGTACTATTGTTAAATATTGTAGTGCACCTTTCTTTAACGAGTGTGCAGTCTTGTTCTATGAGTGTGCACCTTGGGGTACAGATCCATTTCTAACCATCCTCTGTTATTTCTCTTCCCAATCCTGCGTACATTCTTTTTGTTACCTTGTTGGGGGGGCAGGCTGGGGAGGGTGTCACCAAGTTTCTTTTTTGTCAGGTATTCTTATATAAAGAAAAATTATTATAAGGTAAAAAGTAGATGCCTTTAAAAAGGTAACAATAAATCATTTAAAGTCTGTCAGTTTTCTGCACAGGCTGCTAGAATAGATTTAATGGATCTACATACAACAGAGCGTTTCTATATTGCTTAAGTTTTCTCATCTGGCAGAGCATTGCATCATTTGGAACAAGCCCTGTATCGTGGGTAGGCTTTCTCTACTGAAGAGTTACTGATTTTTGACAAGGAGTACTTCAACTGGGGGGGAGTCCGTGCATATCTTCTCCATAAGTGTTTCTTGACATATATTTTGAGACACAAAGCCTAAGAATACAGCACAGAATATGATAATTCAGAATACAGAAAAGAAGCTGCTGATTACCATTTGTCTTTTTAGTTTCCTCATTTCAGGAGAATGCCAAAACCAAACTTCAGCAGTCATATCCAACTGTATTATTCCTCATGACAGTATAAAATAGTGAGACAGTTTCACAAACTAGATTAAGAGTCATAGTTTATATTGCTGCATAGAATTGCTAAAATTCTATAGAAATTTGTATTGTGGATCATAAGTTAATGTAAAAACTCCAAGTGCTTTTTTTTTCCACTTTGTCTATTTAAGCTACTGGGCAAGTTGTTGTATGAATAAATACATTTTCTTCCTCTGAAACTGTGTAATATTAAATGCTGTGTTGTTGGCATAAAATATAAGTTGATCAGACAGACAAAGATTATTATTCTGACAACAGTATACACAAGGGTATCATTGTACATTGAATTTCAGTGTGTAATATGGTATAAATCTTCATGAGAGACTCAACTTTTATTGGCTGCACAGAAGGTGCTTTTCCTTATTAAATACGGAAGATGGTCTCTGGGGATTTTTTAAAAATATCTTTATCCATTTTTTTCATCTAGTCTCTGGGCTCTGGAAGGCTGACAGATACAGCCGGGTAAGCATTTCTCTTTTGAGTGCCTGACTACAGATACAGTCACGCTTTAGCACTGGAGCCCCTGTAATGTTTTGCTTCAGCAGAAGCCATCAGATCCCACACAAGCGCCACCTTTCCCATTCCATAAATGGATGTGTGTGTGCCCTGTCTATAGCCTGTAGGACCAAAAAACGCCTTAATTCTGTGAAATATGACCAGTGAAACAAAAAATTACAGTGTGTTGGGTTCTGCACTTCTGTCATTTCTTGCTATCACTGACTATTGTCATTGTCTCATTACAACTGCTGAGGATTTTCAGGGCACAGGAACACCAAAAAGTGCTCTCACTTCTGGGCACTGAACAAAATGATGGGACAAGGGCACAGAGTAGGATACCCTCCTCTTGAATTTAAACTACATGGATTATTTTCCTGGCCAGGGCAGATATATCATCTCTTTATTGGACATACGTAATTAGGAGATTTTCATCAACTGTCCATCAGGAGAGTTAGCCCACCCTCCTAAATCAGGAAGACCAAAGAGACCATGGAACAAAAAGGCAATTTAAACTCATCGTTGTTTCCCAGCCTGATTGTGGACCGTAATCTTCTTTCCTTGGATAAGCACTGCACGCAACTAAAATGAGCTCAGAAGTTTCAGGCTCAGCTAAGACCTCGCTGCCATGTGTCAAAGCAGGGAGCAACCCAAACCATGTAAATGTGTTTCCTTCAGCTCCTGCCCCTTCCTGCCCCTTTTCTGAAGCACAGCAGTAATCCACATCTTCTACATGCACAGCACTGGAGAGATGGCCTTGCCACCAGCATTCACCAGTTCCGCAGGGGAACCCATGTCTTCACTGAAAAATCTATTTAAGTGCGTGTTGTTCTCTGCCTTCACTGTGAAATTTGTGGTTCCCTTATTTGACTTCGTTGTCTCTGAGTCCAGAAAGACTTTTTAGCAGTCCTGCCGTTCCAAACACGGGGTATATATTTACACAATGTGCCCGCTGGTTCATTTTTGGTTTCCCTGTTGCAGCTTGCCATTTCTTAGTGCTTTTGTATGTTCACAAATTTTTATATATCTGTGCTTTGTTACTTCCCCAAAAATGTAGGTTCCAGTACAACGTGGGTTTATACACACGCTTATGCTTTTGTTTTGGATAGACCCATTCGGACAAACAGGTCTCTTCACTGTACATGCTTAAGAGCTCAGATAGATTATAGTTTTGGAGAACCTCTAAAATATATGTGTTGTATGTAGATAAGAATAGTTTTTTAAGGTGGTCAACCTACTCCAGCTTCACAAAGAACATTAGCAGTCCCATGCCAACTAGTGAAGCACCTAGCTTTCAAACTGCAGTTTACAATTAGACATTATGTGTGGGTGAATCCAGCGTAAAACGCTTTTGTAACAGAAAGCATGCGAAGTTGTTTGGCCAAGCTAACAGGAACTACTAAGGACAATAGTATACAAACCATAACTCCTTGCTCCAGTTAATACTGAATAAAATACCGATGTATTCACTGCAATTGCAAGAGTAGACCCATCCTGGGTAAAAACCTTAGTTACTCTACTACAGAGTGATGGTTATGCTTATATTGAGTCAGTGGAGATCTTAAAGAATGAATTTTTATGCTATCTCACTTCCTCCACCTTTATTAGTCAGCTGATAGTATTAATCAGTTGGGAAGACTGTGGACACAGAGCTGTACTGCATTTTGAACTGATGAAATTACAGTCCTCCATAGATTTGTGTATTGCATTAAACAAGACACTTATTTAATCTTTATTTAATCTTCCTTTCCCCGTTTGTAAATGAGAATGAGGTGGATCTCTCATGTGATGGTCCTTGTAGACCCACACCCCCCTCCCTCCCCCTGCACACGTTATATATGCACGTATACATCTGTGCCCCATAACATCATCCCACAGAAGGGGTAAGGTTATTGGGGATGAAGGCAGAGCTCAGATCTGATGTATCCTTTCTTTAGATCAGACAAATTCGGGGGTCATTACTAGATCACCAAACTTTGAACATTTTTTTTTCCCCCAAATGGCTGTTCTTCACTATGAAAAGTTGTCAGCTATGATAGTTCAGGCCCTTTTAGAGCCCACATGAAAAGAATTGCTATTAAAACTTGGGTTTACTAATTTTTTTACAGTTAACAGCACCAAAGTCTTCCCAGCTGCCCAAAATTATCTTTTTTATCCTGGTACTTTCTGTTACAGCTTTATAGCTTGATGCACTTAAAATCTCAGACTATACCAGTATTTTTTATACCAGTACCAACTATAAAATCTATATGCATCACCTTTACAGCATAAATAAGGACTGTGGAATCATGATGGTTACAGTACACATTATTAGTGTTGTCTCTCTGCTACTGGTTTGTCTATTATTATGTTGAGAGGGAGCAGCAGCTCTAAGGACAAAATAACACTTTTTTCACCATCCATAGGAACTTGAAATTGCATATATTGTTTTCAAAATTAGCTATCACATATAAAGTTATGTTATATACAGCTAAATAATAAAAGTAAGTGCATTTTTAGGTGCTCTTCAAATGAGGTCACAGTGCTTATGAATTTCCCGGTATTGCTTTGAGCTTATTAAATTCTAGTGGCAATCCATAGAACGATGAAGAGAAATGTGGCACACACATGGACACGTACGTGCACGCTCACGGTCAATTTAAAAAACGCACTAAACATAACTTGAAGGGCTAACCACATTTACAGTTCACAAGATATTTCTTCGCCTGCGCATGAATGCGTATGTGCACGAAAAACGTCCTGATGAGGAAATGGTGAAATATTGATCTATTAGTTTAAAGTGAATATGTCTTATTCACTGCTAATTTTAATCTGCAGAAATATTAAACTATGTCAGCTGACTCAGTCTTAATTCTCACATATACCATAAGAAAGATATCTTTTGGTACATGGTTTTCACAGCCTAATTTCCCACTGTTTTCTTCAGTTACAAGTGTGTAAATACTTTTTAAAAAGCAGAGTTAGGAGTAGCTGTAAGATGTAGCATGTTTTGGTTTCCTGTATCTGCCTCTTATTGTAATAACTTTTAAACAAGGGTTTGCATTCTAATAGAGTTGGGTTTATTTGTTTTTAGCAAATACTTGTTTATTGTCTTAATTTTTCACTGGCTGTCAAACTGGCTGCATCCCAATGTCCAGGCGGTAGTGATTCAAAAAGGGGACAATCTGCATGGATTTCCAAAAAGAGTGCTGCAAGCACAGAGTAGACATTGGTATGGAGCAAGGAAAGGCTGAACTCTAAGCGCCCCTGTAAAATTTTCCAGCTCTGCTTGGTGTAACCGTGTCACGAACCGTATCACTTCCTAACCCATCCTTTTCCCTCTTTTCTCTACACGTTTTCTTTGCTCCTTCAGCTGCCCATCCTCTTCAGCCTTTAGGCAAGTCAGTTTATGCCATTTCTTTGTTCTTTGCCAGTGCCTGTATACATCACTCCTAATAGTATTTAACAACTTTCTTGAATTCACTTACAGTTTATCTATAGCTAGTTTCTTCTTGAAAAGTTTTTATACTTCAGAATTGCAGATCAGAAACGCAACTGTTTTTTCAGACTTCTCTGCATGAACAATAACAGAACTGTGAAAAGGCTAAACTTTGAGTTTCACCCGTTTCTGGAAATTATAGCTACTGTAGCCTAAAAGACTGTTTCAGTAACGTATTGACTTCTCTGAATTTTCATTCTCTGCTTGGATTTTTGCAAAACTATCCAAGTAGTCTTCACTACATGCATTTGTTGTATTCTCTGTACCCCACGGGAAGGACAGTACGGCCAGCAGAAGTCAGGAGAATTAAGGGAGAGCATTTCTTGTGCAAACACTGATCTAACTGGAACACTTCAAAAATTTGATCCAGGAGGAGAAATGATCACTGAGGCTGCTCTCCTTCAGGGTGTCTGTAACTCAGAATAATAGCTCTTGATTTATTAGCTGGTTATGTTTGGCATTCATCTTCTGAAGTTACTGCCAAAGGCATATAGGCAGAATAAAGTATAACACCACATTGATAAATATGTGTCATTTCCCGCTGCCTTCCTCCAGAATTGTATAAAATGGAAAGGCATGATTGGAACATTAGTAAATATAATAGATCAGAATTTATTTTGGTTTTTTTCCCGGTTTGAATGTCTGTAACATCAGACTTTGACCTGGAGTGAGTGACTTTCATGTCTGATTCACAAATCTTTCAAATGAAGAATGTAGTGTGGAAACAAAATAAATGCTTACTTGGCCATGATTTTTCAGTTATGAGAACTTGCCAGATTAGGAAAAAAGGCGGATGAGAAAGCGAGCTGTGTCTGCGAAGGCAATGAGTTTGTCATCTCGTGAACTGTGCGTCTTCCGTTGGCGTCATCCCACTGGTAGGATGGGGAGTCCCGAGAGGTCTCATGTGTCTCTTTCATTCCTCTCATGTTCCCTGTGCCGCTACAATGTTTGTGGGTTTTAGCTTACTCTTACGTCTGATCTACAAAAATGGGACAGCATAAAGAAGAAGAATAGCAGAGTTATTGTGCATAGCAATCACATCTCTAATTTAAATTTCAGATGGTAAAGGTATTCACAATAAAACATTGCTTCCAGTTGATAATCCAGTATTCCTGATTTTCTTTAAGGGGCAAAAGATCTAAGATGCAAATTTGATCTTCATTCTTCTTTTTGTCTCTGAGTGAGTATCTTTATGAAACACTCAGATCTGACAGAGGCATGGTTAATAGCTGGCAGATACGGACTGGAAAGCTTTTTTGCCTGTCTTCCACCATACGTTAAAATGTAGTGATGTGCTTTTATTTTACCCTTTTGATTATAAAGTATATTAAAACCAGAATTAAGAATGTCTTCAACTCTTTTCAATTCACAGTGCAACGTGTGATAACCTATAGTTAAACAAGAGCAATTACTAAACAATTTTGCTAATTAGAAGATGTTTTGCCAAATGTTTCCTCTTTTTTTTTTTTTTTCCCCTTACTGTATTTTCTAAAAGCAATTCAGACATGGCCATAAAGATTACTGGCTACTGTTGAGGAGGACTTAATGGAAAGAGCTGTGGTAGTTGCACTGAGGTAATATGTACAAATACAGATAGCAGAAGATAAGAATGGCCATACTCTGTCAAACCGAAGGGCGTCGAGCCCATGCTCTCCCCAGGAATATGCCAAGGGAAGGGTAGGATTGAGTATGCCTTAAGGCTATACATTTCTGTGCCTAGAAATCCATGAGGGTGTCCATGAGGCTGTCTTAAGCCAAAGGCTGTATCTGTGTGCTTAATCACCCTAGACGGCTTTTGGGGCTTTGGTTTTCTTTTTTTTTTTTCCTTGCCTGAATTTGTGGAATCACTCTTTAATCAGATGTAAGCTAATGCCCCAGCAATAGCTCTCCTGCTGAGGTCCTAGAGTAGAAAGGACTGCTTCCTTCTATTGCTTTACCCTGATACCTGATACTTTAATTTGATAGCCCTCACTTCTTGTATTAAGTGCTGAATAGTCATTCTCTTGTGATTTTGTTTGTGGCATTAATGATTATATGGACCTCTGTCTCATGAATTCTTGGTCATTTCTTTTCCAGGTTGCAGAGTCTTGACTTATTTAGCTGTTCCTTACGCAGATTATTCAGGGCAACTTCAACAGCTTAGAATTAAAAGTACATTTTTCTAATGCTAAATGGTACTCCAGTTGCAGTCATTAATTTGTTCTTGTAGATTAACGTAATGTTTCATTACCAAGTAAGACAACTGCAGAGTTACAAATATTTTACCATGACTTCAATTGTCTATTTCTATTTTATTCTCAGGCACTAAAATTTCCAAATAAATTATTTCCATGCTTTTGACTTTACTTTTATTTCACACGTGGTCACTGATGTAGATGCATAAGTCTTTGAGCAGGAGGTAGGAATAGATGACCTCTTGAGACCTCGTCAGTCTGAATTATTCTATGAGTTGATAAAATCTGTAATAAGTGATTTTCTTCAGTGGTAGCAGAAACTTATAAGCATAATTATTAATATGTAAACCTGTCCTTTAAAAGGCATGCAAAAGATACCACAGATTTTCTGCAAGGGCAAAACTTGTGAATTTTCATCTGAGCATCCTTCCATATGGAACAAGCTCCCTAACACAGCAAGCAGGATACCAAGCATTTCTGTGCTCCATTTAATCCTACAGCCCAGCTGGCTAGAAGCAGCACAGTCTGGTGGCCGAGCAGCATTTGTGTTCTAGTGCTGCTGTGAAACCATGCAATGAGTTTCTGGTGTCCTCTCCCCACCCCACCTCCTGCCAAAAGCGTGTCAAGCTGGTTTCTTTTTCTTCCGAGCTGGTGAAACGGGCTGACGTTATTTGTGAAACGAGTAAGTGATATAGGGTGGTTGTAGGTTTTATGTAAAAGCCTAAGCATCTGTAGAGAAAATAAAAAAAATAATTTTATTTGTCTCCCTCTGGCCATGTTTAGTTCAAATAGATAACTGGTCCAGGTTTTTAATATCACTAAATATAGGGAAAAAATGGTACTTGCTTACTAAGTCACACAACATGTAAGAAGGAGCATTGGCAGATCACATCACATCTGATTGAGCAAACAAATCAAGAGCATTGGGCTAGAGGAAGGAGTTGGGAGCGGAGTCCTGAAGAATGTGGTGAAGGAGGAGCAAGATGAAGAATAAACTTCTGGGAGCTGTGCTGTGTCAGTAGTAGGGAAAGAGGTGGCTGCGAGGATGGTTTAATCCACCAACCTTTGGCTGGGCTGGAGGTGGGGAAAGGTTGGTCGCAAGGCATGAGGAAAGCTGATTGCCAACACCACAGGGAGAAATACCCACGAGAAGCCAGAGTCGGTGAGAAAAGGCAGACCAGGTACAGAGCTGGAAAGCTCAAAGGAACATAAAAGCAACCAGGTAGTAAACAAAGCGGGAGCCAGAAACAGATCAAGCCAGCAGCAGCTGACCACAATCACCCTTATTTTCTTGGAGTCGCTTTACGGACAGCAGCGTGGGACGGTGATTTCCTTCACGCCTGAAAATGAAAGATGCTTTTGGGAGGCAGAGCACAGAGGGTGAGATCGCGCTGCTTTTCTGTCCTGTTCCCGCAGACGTGCAACAGGGAGTTTGCTCATAGCAGTGCCAGAGGCTTTGGACTGAGGACCTGCAGTGGTACAGCACCAACTGTATTCAAAATTTCAGGGAAGGTTCTGTGTGTCAAATGCCTGGTTGTGGTCAGAAAGACCTCCTCAGCTCTAAGTAAGAAGAAAAGCAAAGGATCCTCTGTGGTGCTTCCAAATGTCCAGCAGCAGTTTATCGCTGGATTAGAGTTTATAAGAAATAAGTAGCAAACTGTGCAAACTTCAAGTTTATTAGAAGTGAAATAAGTTTCAGGAGTGAAAAGAATATTTTACAAAAAAAAAACCCTCAAACTTCAAACAGTGGTGCCTCCAGAGAACAAATACCAATATATTTGTATATCCAGGAAAATTACTCCTGAAGTCTTTCCAAAACCACTTCTAGCTCTATGTAAATCGAGGAGATATATGCACATGCCCATGAATTGTTTAACTGTAGAAATGTCTTTTTTTCCTGTATAGCAGATGCACAAAGGGAATGGGAATGTTTTATAACTTAGGCTTTTAAATAATAAATAAATGGCTTACATTCTGAGTTTGAGACATCTTGATTTCTGTGTACTGTGTAATACTGAAGTATACAAATTTTTTTTGCAAAGAATTATTTTTCCCTTTTTAAAAAGAATATAAACCCTCAAAAATATGATAAAACATCACAGTTGGTTTCCAAATACTTTGCATCTTAATATGGTTGAAGGCAGTAAGTAATTTCTGAGTTTTTCCCTTGAGCTGCGTCGTTCTTTTCATATGTAATTATTCTCCGAGTGCATTAGATAATGCTATGGTTCCCACAGCTGTATACACATCTATAAATCATTAATGAGGCAGTTAACTGAAACAAAACTATAAAAGATTTGCATTACCCGGCAGAACCCAGTCTTAATTGACTTCCAGTTATTTACAATTAATTTTTCCATTTGGAATAATGATTGCAAGCAACTTAGGTATTTTATTACTCAGGAATTAGCTGCTGACTATTCATCAAAAGTTTTTACAGCAGGACCCTGTCAGTGGACAGTAATGAGCTTGAGGTAATCTTATTTTTACACACCCATGCACACATACACCTCCACACACGTTGGCAGAGGAGACGGGGTGGGAGGGGGTGCTCCTAGTAAAATGGGGACAGCAGTCAGCACTAGCTGTTTTTTTTTTTTTTTTTCTTTTTATCACATACCTAAGTTTAACAACAATTAATTTCCTCTCTTTATAGCAGCTGGCCGAAAGGCAACATGAATAGAGCTGGCTACAGTTCTAGACAGAATAAACTGCATGCGTGAGGAGTAAATATTTATTTCTATCTTTCTATCTTATAAGACCGTAAGATAGAAACGGGGGAATAAATGATGCAAAGGCTGTCAAGTAAATATTAATCCATTATGCTATTTAAAAAATTACTTTTATAGAAATATAGGACGCAAAGTAAATCCTCATTAACTTGTCATTGAGTAAGCCACAGAACTCGAGGCTGTGCGTCAGACTCGGGACATTATACACAACTAAAAGATCTGCTCTCTCTGCCATATAAGCATAACTCTCACTGACATTAATGGGCTGTGGATGTACTCATCGGGAAGGGATGTCACGTCCAAATTCCTAATAAAACTTAAGTCAAAAAACACCAGAGCCCATTTGCAGCAGCTGATGTTATCTTCATTATCTTCCAGTCTTCAATTTTCAAAATGCCTAAGCAGATAGATCCCATCGGTAGTAACTCCTGGTCAGTTCTCTGCTTCTAAATCACAGTAAGAAAATTCTTATGTATTGGGGTGCACTATACTGGAACCACTATCATTGGAAATCAGTCCTTCCCCGAGACTGAGCAAATGATACCTTTAATTATTTCCCCGTGCTACCCTTACTGGGTACAAGATACACGAATTATATTTGGGTTTGTTTCTTTACCTCCCCGTCAGATACAGCTGTCATGCTGAGGAAGTAAAATTACCTGCTTTTTAAACTTGTTTCAAAAGAAATAATTTTCTTGTCCTTTGGCTTATGTTTAAGACTGTCGCTTTCCCTTCATGAAAGTTGGCTGGGTACGCTGCTCCGAGCGAGGAACTGAGAGTAAACCCAGCGTCGTGAACACGGAGAAGGGCAGTCGCAAGGAGCATTAGGAGCTTTGCTGTCTGTGTACGTTGTGTAGACCGAAGGACATACACTGGGAAACGTGGGAGTGCTTAATTCTCTGGGGTGGTAAAGCGAGCGGCTGCTTTCTGCGCCTTATCGATAGGTGCCAGCGAAAGGCCACTGTAATTGATCTAGAAAATGTGGGCCCGTGACAATCAAACACTTGTAACCTTGAAAATCTTGCAATCTAGTGCTGAAGTAATTTTTCTCCAGGTTATGTTCTGCTGGATTGTGTTACAATGTGTAATGTAAAGTAACGTGACAAGACTAGACATGGGTCATTCAGTCTGTCAGTAATTCAGAGCTTGGCAAATTGGTCCTCCCTCTTCACCAGTCCATGAACTTCACAGATACTTAACTTATTCATGCTACGCTAGCTACCACATTATTTTAGCTGGAAAAGCTACTGTGATGTGTGAAACCTGAGAGAGGCTTTTCTTCCTGAAATTAGGCTGGTACCAGATGAGCAAACAGTATTATTATTTTCATTAAGATATCACATCCTGTCAACACAGAACATTGGCAATTGCGTTTCAAATAATTGCGTACTTGACAAATTGTATAACATAATTTAGACTATCCTTTTGCTGTGTTCAGGTTCCTTCTTACTGAGATTGATTTCCTGGGTTGGGGAAGGGTCTTTGATTCTTTTTGTAAACTCAGAGCTCCAGTAACTTTTTATGCACATAGGTGATATTGCTGACGTTGGTTATTTTTTTTTTTTCACTGGGTGCAGCTATTTTAATAATTCTAAACCCGAGAAGTCCGCTACATTCCAGAAAGTGTTAAACTGATCCACCCCCTCTTTCTTACCTGGATCTGAACAGCCTGGTGCTGCCTGCCTTCGAAACAGTGAAAAGGAAATACCATGGCTTTGGAGTTTCTTGAGGGTTCGCTTTGAAGAAGACAAAAATTATTTCAATGAAAACAGAACTTCCCTTTGGTGAAAATTTCTGTTTATTAGAAAAACTATTAACTATCGAAAATATGCAATTTACTTACCAGCTCTCTTACAAATCAGGAGTCCTATTCCTGCAGTGTTCCTCATCACAATAGCAGGCTTCTCATTCTTCTGTGACTCCTTGCAGTATTATGAGCGTGGCCTGGTTTTGATTTGGTTTCAGAGCCAGCATCCGTGAATCAGGTCTGCGAATTAAGCACTACTGCTTTTCTCTTTTTCCTTTTTTTTTTTTTTTCCAAGTTAGTATGAGCTGAACATAATAAATATTAGAAGAAATAAAGAATTACAATCAGGGTGTGAGGAATTCATTTTTTCCTTTGGAATGGAATCTCAGTATTAATCTACCAGGAAAAAGCCATGAAAGGAATCAGTGATTTTTCCACTGCTTTGCACATTGTAGAGTCATTTCAACATGTGTAATATAGGTGTCAAATGCTAATAAATCAGCTGTCAAATGCTATCAAATACTTATTTTGCACAGGTGTAAATGATCACATAAAATGCAAAGCACTGATCTGACACCAAAAATCTCTAAGTACCATTTCTGTCTTCACCAGTTTTATAGCACTATTAAAAAAAAAGTCCAATAGGGAGTTTATTCCTTGTTATTTAAGTTACTAGCTATTTTGGTCTGTTTTCTTGCTTTTGGGGATGTGGCTCTTCTCCCCTCCTCCCCCCCCACCCCTCTGACACCAAGGGAGAGAATGCAACAATTTATATGGAATTGCTTTGGATTGGTCTACAAAAGAAAAATATGTTTCATAATAATGTTACGAATGATAAAGCATTTTTCCTGCCAAGAGATCTCTGTAAGTGCCCCAGCATCATCAACTGATGGCAGCACAGCTCTGGGAATAAACAGACTTTCAGCTAATGGCAGGAATCATCAGGGGAAACATGAAACAGGTATTTCTTCCTGATACAGAGTGAACCATATGATTAACGTTAAACGCCAAATCCTACTGGCACTGGAGCAAGTTAAAGTTTATTCTTCATTCCTGTTTATTTTTTCTCTTTGTAGCTAATTCATCTTGTTTCATTTAATACCAATGGTTTTTCCTATTTGGCCACTTGGGTGGACGGGGGGACACACACAATGCATTTTAGGCATGCGGCCTTTTGGTAATAAGATTAAAGCTTCAGGCAAAGCCCGGATCCTAAAACGCGACCCACGCAGGCAGCACCCCTCCAGCGGCGGGGGCCGGCGCACCGTGACCCCGACCGCTTCCCGCCTCTCCCGCGGGACAGCTCCCGGCACGGGCCGAGGGGCGGCTGCACCCGGGGGCCGCGCTCCTGCCCGTGACGCTCAGCCGCTCCGTGCGCGACCGTTACGTTCGGCCGTATGCATCGAAAAGCACTCTCCGTAACCTCAGTGTGAGGTCGATCGTACTGCAACGTTTATTCTGACGGAACCGCCATGCAAACTGCATTATGACGATACCATGCCTTCAGCTGACGTTTCAAAATGTCTAGCTGTCTGTCCATGGTCTCGTTTCAGACTTTCTTCTGAACAATAAACACGTCTGTCGCCCCGTTGGCTGACGGAAGCACACCGTGATTAATTTGAGCTGGGCCAATTCTGTGGAGTTCAATGTGAACTCGCCACTTCTCTGGCTCTTTCATCCCCACCATCCCTCTGACCGGCCAAAGTTTATTCCGGAATAGCGGGCACTTGCTCTGTTAGCGGGAGCAGCAGTGCACGTGTGGCCGCACCGGCTGAGCGCGTTGTTGCTGAACATCATGCCCCCAAACACGGCGGCTGCCCCGGGGGTGCTGGCCCGGAGCTGGATTGCTCTCAGAGGCAAGAGCTGCACTGAGTCGGGCAGATACGCGAGCCAGCGAATACAAGTCGGGCGGCTCGGGCAGCCCTCATAGCTCCGAGAGAGCATGAAGGTGAGCAATTACATTTAGGGACAGCAAAAACGTCTCCTTTTCCCACAGCTGACCCCTCTTCTAGACAGCCCGAGCAAGGAACTGATAGTGAGAGAGATCTACTACTCAGCGAATACACATTTCAATGTCATTTCTGAAAAAGCAGCGCGCACATTTTTTCAAACGTGCAAAGCTAAATGTCCTTTTAAAAAGCTTAAATATTATAAAAGATCCAATTTCCTAAGTATCAGTTATCGTAAGAACATTTTAGTATATGGTGCTGTATTTACTGTCATAATTTTGCATTATGACGACAGAATCACGTAATGAACATAGAGTAAAATCTTACTGTATTTCTAACCGGAACTCAGAATAATGGGAGTTCTTCTTTAAGAAATGAGCTCCAAAAATAATTTTTTCCCCTCCTTTAGATTACCGCACTCCAACGTTCGTGCACAGGGTGCTCTATTAAGAGCTGGCCCGCAGAAGCAGAAATGGATGACGGTCTAATGGAAAGGGAGCAAGCTGCAGCGTTCGCGCTGTGCCGGCGCTGGATTGGCTCATTTCAATCGATTTCTTTGATGTACAAATATAAAACTGTACTTATTCATAATTCATCTATAAATTCATCGTTTAAAAAATGCTTTTTCTCCCCTTTCATCCCAGCTTCAAATCATCAAAGACACCCCTATTTGCAGACAGAACTAAGGTCAAAAATGTTTATTAATAGTGATTTTTTTTTTTTTTCCAAGCGCCTAAACGTTTGTAGTATGTATAACAAATAATGATAGCACATGACCTGGCCTTAAAAAAACCCACAACCCTCTGTAAATTCCTTTCCCTCTCCCTCCCTCCTCGCCCCAGCAAGGCACAGCAGCGCGGGCAGGATGTCTTTCCATCGGTATTGCCGCCGAAGGTGGCAGCTCCGCGGCCCGGGGCCGGCGAGGCGCCAACGATCGCGGTTGTCGTGTAGGGCCGAGCCTGCGCACGCGCGCGCAGGCACGGGAGCAGCTGAGGCCACGAAGCAAACTCCTCACGGCGCGGGTTAGCCCACGTTTTGTCATGTTACCAAAAATATTCTGTAAATAAATATATTAATGGGCCACTTACTTGTAGGTAGCAATTACTTAAACCAGCATTCAGCTTTTAATGCACAGCCGTGCATTTCTAAAGGAGAGTGTTCGCGCTGTGTATTACTATAGATCCAGATTTTAAATTGAGATTGGTCACTATTGATTCCGTTAGAGTTTATGATGATAGCGGTCTGCATTACACAAGATTCATAAAATTGCTGAACTACATCATCCATTAACCCGCCTGCATTTAGCCAAGATCACCTTGTGTCCAGCCAACGCCGGCTTTATTGGCGTGACGCCGTTCTGAAGGCAGTTCCTCCAAAGAAGGAGATGCTCTGCAGGACCGGGGCGCTGCCGCGGAGGCGGGTATGGAGGGGCTGCGGGTGCTGCCCCCCCCCCGCCTCGGCAGTGCCCCCCCGGCCTGCAAACACCCAGCCCCACGCCGCATCAAAACAGGTTTTCGGCGTCCCTCTGCTCCGCCGCTTTTAGGAGGTGCTGAGGACATGGGCACAGCTGAAGTCCTGCTCCTCTCAGGCAATTTAATTTGGGAAAAAAAACCAAAACAAAACCACACACACACACACACACAACCCCAAAAAACCCCCACAACCTGAAAAAAAAAAAACCCCAAAGCCAAAGCCAGACCCTCAGAGAAGCGGCCTCCCTCGGGCTGCCAGCACTGTAGCCGGCTGGGCCGTTGGGCTGACGGCCTGCAACGAGGAGCGCAGGGAAGGCTGCGGTTCCTGCGGCCCCGCTCTACCCCGGGCTGGAGGGGACAGGGTCTCCAAAGCTCTCCTGATGAGATTGTTCCACTCTGTCTTTAAAAGATGAACAAGGGTGGGTGGGTGTGTGGGGGGGGTGATAATCGTAGCCGAATGTGACATTATGTCCATGAGCTGTTGAGAAAAGCTCAGCCTTGCCCGTTTGCTGTGCTGTACCAGGAGTGGCATCACGGGGCTGCGCGGCTGATAGCAGCGCACGCTGAGCCGTACTGGGCCTGGAAGCGCAGAGGACCGGGAAGGTTACTTTCCTGCTCTTTGTAGCGTACTTTTACATGTGAAAGACAATTAATTCTTCCCATAGTCTTGTCTTCTCTGAGTAAACAATCCCATCTCCTCCTGCCTCTGAATGACAAGATCAGCAGAGACCCAGAAGATACGGCAGGAAAGCAATTTCCTCCTCCCCTCGCCTTTCGCGCTCAGTTGCGGCGCCCGCAACTACACAAAGTCTGCGCCGAGGCTTTCGCGCCGCACGGAGGAGGAGGGAAGAACCAAAACACCCTCACGTGCAGCGTCAGACCGATTCCCCGACGCCTGCGTGTCGGGCGCAGCCTGCAGCCCGGCGCTGCCGTCCCGGAACTCCCCGGCGGGCAGCGGCTCCTCGGCCGTACCAGCACCGCCCCACGTGCCATGCCGCATCCGTCAGAAACAACTACGCAACAGGTTTTTGGGCTGGATCCCTCCACAGGAGGGTGACATTTGGAATATTCCTGAGGAGATGATAGGAAGTAAAATGAAATGTTTTTAAAAAAAAAAAAGAAAAAAAATTGAAATCTGCGCTTTTATATACACGACTCAACCATAATTGGCCAAACCTGTTGCTTATTCTGGCTTTAATACATCTCTCCAACAGCAAGTGTTAGTTACAGGTGTGCTCCTCAGGTTGAGCCAACACAGAAAAACCTCAGTGTCTTGGTTTGTCAATATTTATCAGGAGCTACCTAATAAGGACTTAACAACAGATTCAGTCGCTGAGGTTTATCAGTTTCCTAAATCTCACTTGCCAGTACTTTGACATTTAAAACTATTCTGGGAAGGGCAAATTAGAAATCAATGATGTGCTCATCAACCCAGTACCAATGCAGCCTTAAGAGATGCAGATTGGCCACTGAGGGGGGAAAAAAAATAAAAAAAAAAATGCTGAAATTGCTTTTATGGAGACTAAAGAAAAATGCAAAAATGCTATCATTTCAAAGACTGAACTATTCAGTTAGTTTAAGTCTTTCTAAAATGCATAATACTGGGTAAGTCATCAAAAAGCTCTCTTCAAAATCTGCAATTCACAGGAGCAATACCAGAGGTCGGTCAATCAGTCGAAATGCTGCAGCATCCCAAGGACTCTTTCAAGTCCTTTTTAAAAATAAGATTTAGAAGTAAGGTCCAACCCTCATTTCAGAGAATCCCAATGGAATAGCAACTACAATTAACACATCATTAAAGGCAGAATTCAGTTCAGGGGCTGCAGTGGTCCACTCGCAGGTGAGCTCTAAGGGTGGGGGAGCACTCACAACTCCTAATGCTCCTCTTTCTTGGTGTCCTTCAATTTCTGATTGTTTAATCAACGGCAGGGTGATTAATGCAGTTAATAGAATGCTTGCAAAAAAAATTAACATGGGTTCAACCACGTTTGTGCACCAAAAGACTATTCCGATGATTATTTAAGTCACCTGTAGAAGAGAAGGCAGCATGTCTTCTTGAACTGACACCTGGTTAAGCTAAAGAATTGCTTTTAGGAACGAAAACCCGGATGATTCTCCTCTGCTGTATCACACAGCACAGTTTCATGCTACACTTTGAAAGTTGTTAGCAAAAGTCTGTTAACCGGAAAAAAAAAAAAAAAAA